>LTAE01000617.1:37847-49401 GCA_001647135.1 Pontederia paniculata
AACACACACACACACACACACACACACACACATATATATATATATATATATATATATATATATATATATATATATATATATATATATCCATAAAATATTGATTATTTTTTTTCCTATCAATATGTCACGATCTGATGACTCGATATACAAGCTTTATCCTTAGCCTTTCACTTTTAGCAACTTAGTAATATATACCTAAGAACTTAAATAATGACAATTTGAGTCTTAACATTAGACTTTAATCTCGATAACTCGCTATAATGACCTTTTTTGTTAAGCTCCGATACCAATTTGTAATGTCCTAAAATCTGACCTCGACGCGTGGCTGAATCGATATTCGATACATGTTTAGGTGAACCCAAAAATGTTACGAAAATAAACAATATAAAAGTATAAACAACAAAAAACTTCATTAATAACAAAATATAATCACTATATTACTCGATAAGATACAAAATGCTATACATATACCATGTGCAATATGTATGTCAAGAGCAACGCCACCGCGATAATTCATTCTTGATTACCAGCAATCCAGAATGCAGAGAAAATTCATACCAATTAGTCGTATGTGGAAGTCATATTTATTTTAGATTATAGAAAATATTGATCTCAAAGATCATATCAATAAATGTAAATTTAAATATTTAATAATATATTAAGCGTGTCAACTATCCTAGTATGATCAATAACTTTCAATGTACTAAATTTTACTTAACACTTTTGTAGAAGTTATTATTATTTAATAATAATAATATGCTAATGAATTCATTACTCTAGCATCAATATCAATAAGCTAGATGTGTCTCCTACTCTAGCATAATCAATGTCATATGTTAATATTATACATTATGATGGTCATTATTATTACCATTCTATCTTATCAGTAATCAATGTTTGATCTTCACAACTATCAATAATGTTATGAGCATCAATAAGTACCCATAGGTATATAATGTGTCACTATCGATGATTAATAGCTCATAAATAATAAATAATAAATAAAATTTATCTTTTATTTCATCTTCTTATCATATATCATATGACATTTTGAAAGTCCCTCCTATGACTTCTCAAAATCGTCTCCATATATTCGACTCTAATAAATTATCTCGATATGTCATATGATATTTATCAATATTCAATAATTCAATCGATCAACTAATCAATGTGTGTTCATTTATCAATGTATTGAAGATATTAGTCATCTCTATGTCAATAAGATTGACCAAGCATGGGTAATATATAGTACCCATAATATCTCACATTTGGATCATAAATCAATGATTTGAAAATAACTCAGAATGAGATCGACATCCCATTGGAAAAATCTCGAAATGAGATCATCATCCCATAATACGATCCATCTAGATGCCAATACAATAGTCTTTAATAAGTCAATTACAATCACAATCAATTTTAAAATCTAATTATTGATTGTACATGCAATAATGTTTCTACATGTGATTCAATCAATTTTACAATTAATACTAGAAGCACGATACGATCATCAATACATGTCGTGATATTATTCGATAAATAATATTTAATCATAAATTAATATTATTATATAAAATATATGTTATCAACAATTTTCAATAATGCAGTTAACCATAACTATTTACAATTTAACCATAAGTTACTAATAAATAATTAATAATTAACCATTGCATGATTACTAACAACTATTAATTAACAATAATAACTAAATAATTAACATTAAGAGTAAATAATAATATATAATTATTAAAAAATATGACTAGTTTTTAGGTGTGCTATGAGCAATTCATAGTGCTGTATTTATTTTTATTTTTTATCAATTCAGTAAATCATTATTAAAATTCTAAATTAACAATATTAACAAATTTAATAATTAATAAATAAGATTTTTTTATCATATATTTCGATTTATTAGTTCAGCATTTTCTATCATCTTCTTTTTTAGCTAGACGATGACGACATTCGAAATCCTTCTTCTTATTTTTTTTTCTTTTTTTTTATTTATTTCCTTCTTCTTTTCCCTTTTTGGCCGACGCCTTCTCGCTCTTCCCTTCTCCCCTTCTCTTGTTCTTCTTGCTGGCAACTGAAGGAAGCAAAAGCATGGCGGTGGAAATGGTGCAGATGTTGATTCTCCATTGGAAGAGAAGGTAAGGTGCTGGTGGCACAGGTGTTCACTTCTCCATGTTCGTTTTTTTTTCACCGGATGCTTCAAAAATTTTGCATAAATTAGCCTTCCAATTTTGCAAATACTTCTATTTCGCTTGCATCTTACTCTCTTCCCATCAAATAAGAAAGCCTTAAAATTTAGGGTCAAAATTTCAACAGTTTTAAGAAAATTTATTTTTTTTCCTTCTTTTAATATAAAAACCTAAAAAAAACAAAAAAAATGGAGAAATGATATAATTAAACTACTCAGAGAATATGGAAGAATGATGGAAATATTAAGATACATAAAAGTAAAATGATAAGATTCAATGAGTAGTTGGTTTGGATCGCTTTTTTCATTTCCCAACATGTTATTAAGAATCATGATAAAAAAATATCAAGATAAACAAAATTTGGAAAAGGAAATGGATAATTGAATTAAGCCATGTCCTACTCTACACTTGATTACTAGGGGATCCAAATACGAGTGATCATGCAGAGCAGAAGTCTCTAACTTAAACAAGAATAAGGCAACTGCATGTTTAAAGCCAAAACAAACCTACATAATCATTGTCTATGATCCAAGTATTTAAAGTTGGTTTACTTCGAATCTTAACGTAGTGGCCATTTGACAAACTAGAAAACAAAATAACAGTTCATTTCATTTGAAAGATTCAAGTAGTAATAGTAGGGAAGTCATGAAAGTATCATTTATTCAACCATCTCTCGCCAGAACATGTAACACCTCATACTTAATTATATATGTTTATGATTAATTGACATGTGTATGCATAATTAGATTTCTTATGCTAAATTCTATGGTATGTAAATGAATGGTAAATATTTAATTATTTGTAAAGGTAAACACATAAGATAGTTAATTAATTATTTGACAAAAGAGCTAATGTCCAAAAATTACTTAGGCCCTAAGGTAAATTTAGTGGAGGACAACTATTTGACAGCTGTAAAATTTAACTTGCTGTAATCTTAATCCAAAGGCTCAAATCAAGTGAAAACACATGGAAAACTTATCCTTTTATATGCATCTCACCTCCATCACTTATATGAAGTAAAATGACCATTTTGACCATTTTAACCTTATCTTTTACTACTCATGAAAGATAAAACCGACTTAAGTTTATTTAAAAAGGATTCTAGGGCTACTTATTAAGAAAAGAGAGTAACTTCTGGAGCAAGCAAGATAAATTTTGAAAAGAAACCCTATAACTTAGTGAACAACCAAAAGAGTCTTGTGGGTAAGTAATTATCAAACTTTCTATCCTTCCTTGCTAGGTCATTGTTTATGTGTCAAACTATTGACCATGTTTCTTTGAGATTACAAGTTTTCTTATATGATATTCCATACTTCAAAACACCTAAATATGTTCTTTGATGGTCTACCATGTTTAAAGTAATCTATTGGCCTAAGTCTTCTTGTGATTTTGTAATTCGATACATCTTTTCCTCATGATTGGATTGTCAAGATCTTTGTAAGTTATATTTTTTTTTCCTTGATATATTATCTATGTCTGTCTTCATATTCTAATGCATGTTTAAACTTTATTATCTTGACAATCCTCATATCTCGGTATTTTATACTAGGACCACCTCAAAAATGACGTGATTTTTGTTATGAGGGGCCCGAGTCGCCCTAATCAATTTATGGCTCTTCAGACGTGAATGAGTATCTTTCCAGACGTGGAAGGGATTTGTTAATGTTATGAGTTGAATACCGAGTTGAATTTATGTTTTTTTATTGTTATGTTCTTATCATTCCCCAATTGGATATATTGATTCCTTGAATTATACTCTTGTAGCATTAGGATTTGACATCAGAGAGTATTTTTGGCCTCACTGGATGATGTTCTAACTCGCTGATACCACATTAAATATGTTATATCTTTTTGTATACCTTTAAACTCCTGCAAGCATATGATTTTTATATGATCATATGTCTCTATATTGTATTTCCTGCTTATATGTCTCTATATTGTATTTCCTGCTTACTGGGCTAGTTAGCTCATAATTTTTATTGAACCGCCCAGGTTGACAAAGACAAAGATAGTATCATTTTGTATTATTTTATAAGTTTTATATTATTTTATAAGTTTTGATGTGGAATGTAAGAAGATGAAACATTAAATTTTGGAATGTACGAAATCAAAGATCTTGATGTATAATATAAGATCAAAATTTTGAGATATTTACTTTGAGAATTATAATATTTATAACTTGGACCTTGAAAATGAGCATGCTTATCTATATATTCATCTGGGTGTGACAAAACAAGGCCAAACACGAGGAATCGAGAAAAAAAAAGAATTTTCATTGAAGATTTATTTATGTTTTATTTTGGGAATCAGAACTGTAAGTCCTAGGAACTTATATTAACTTGAAATTTATTTAATCTTTATGCAAACAACAAGTTTGTCCGGTTGTGAGATGGCCTCTTAATATAAAGAACCAACTGTTTTGTTTGCTTTAATCAAGCAAGTAAAAAGAAATTGGATTTTTCACATGCACAAGGCTATTAATTGATCATTAAACAGATCATTCAAAGGAAAATTATCCTAGCAGACACAGATCCACAAGGTTACATCAGTGACGATACATACATATACGATGAAGGTGGACAATAAAAGTTCAAACTATATATTCTACTTAGTAGTAGAGTTGAGTTTATAGGGCACATGACACTGAAAGAGTCGTAGGGCTCCTCCTAAATGACCATTAAGTGATGGAGCAGGAGCACAGAGACGGTTAAGGAGCTTTGCCAGGAACCACTAGCATTGCGAACTCTCTTGCCAATTTTCCGAAGCTGCGAGCCTACTTCAATACGACCTCTTTATGAGCTTTAAAAGAGAGAATCACATTCCATGCCAAGGCCACAAAGTTTGCCGCTAGAACCTGGAGTTCAGTATCAAATGTGACATGAATAATATATGATGTATAACAGCCAAAAGAAATTATGAAAAAACAAAAAAACAGGACCAAGGTTCTGCACATAATGGTTTTTCTTGCAACATTCAGCCTTTGGAAATATAAAAAGGATATGAATAGTAGCAATCAAAACAATAATGACAAACATATGGTAGCTGATAACTCGCTCTGGAATGTTAATTAGATTTATTTTTGCACACCAGGTTTTCAAATTTATCAGGCAACAATGTAGCCATGGAAAAATTATACCACACCTGAAACTTTTGTGGAACAAACCGAAAGTTGAGAAACTGGAAGGGTATCCACAATTGCCAATTTGCAACCACTGATGAAAACCACTCCTAGAAGCATATGATAGAGCAGTAAAGAGAAGAAATAATCAAATGCTCAAACTTGAATGTACTTATAAAAGCGTTAATTGAAGACGGCAAAGACCCTGCTGAGCACATGTGTACAGCAGGGTCCTGCATATATAGTGCAGAACACATGCTGCCTATTGCGTGTGTAAGCATTAGATCCATATTTAATTGGATGTCTCACCTGCTGAAGCTTTGGCCTTATTTGAGAAGGCCTACCCTCTAAAGCAACAACTGAGCTAAGGAAGACCCCTATGAAGATTGGAGAAAAGATAAACTGCACCAGGAGATGTAAAAGAACAAATTTTATTTGGAAAGTTAAATCATGGGAATGATGAGTGATAATAAATGCATGTAAAGTGAAGGATAAGATACAGTACATTTTTTCGGTCACATACAGAACATGATGATAAAAGAATATGCCTGGTGTCCAGGAAACTTAGGTGAATATTCAATATGCCTTGTAGAAAATAAGACAGAAAAGAACCTGATCAAGAAGAAGACGCATGAATGCACCTGAACCTCCAGATAAGGTAACCAAATTACTTAGATATAAGTACCTGCACTTAAACATTCAAAAAAGATGATATTGCATGTTTGTCATATAGAAATAAAGGAATATGTACATGGATGAAAAAGCAATATTTCGACTTTTCTTTTCACGATAAAAGATTATGGAACAATTTTTTCTGCAAAATTTTCCAACATGGAAATACACACATTCCTTGCAAGCTATGCATCAGGACACAACATTCAGCAGCATGGACTTCGCAAGAAAACATTCCGCACCATGGACAGATCAACAAATTAGAGGGAACAAAATATGACCATCTCGGACAAGTATTATCTTCTTCCCAAGCTATAAGATGGAAACCTCTTGCGCAGGAAATCATATTAATCACTAGGCTCACTCTAAGTTGGTAGTACATTTATAGCAAAAAGGTTGCACGAGTACTTACCAATAGTGTAATGTTGGTCCAACCAAAACAAGTCCCAAGAAAGTGAAGACAAATGTCCGCCTCAAATCCAACTTTGACACTTGATCAATCAAAAACTGGAAGCAACAGTGAATATGAGTCACAACAATAATGATCAGAATCTAGAAATATATGTTCTTGCATTAGAAAGCTCAAAAACATCAATCATGGAAAATACAATTAAGCAAATCAAAGCCCCCTGTAATGCGATTATTACTTTGATCCATGGAACACTCGGTTCAGAGTTATTCAGATGATGACATCTAATGCAGTAAATAATTTCCAAGGACAAACGCTTGGGCACACCACCCCCTAAGATTTGAGCACAGGACTTCTTCAAGTAACAAAATGGAAACTAATTAAGCAGGCCAAGGTCATGTTAGTTTCCAGGATGGTTATCAGCAAAAGTTAGGTATCAGTTTCACGAAAAACATGAATGCGCTTCCTTCTTTTTTGGAAAGGACACTTTCTTTTAGGCGTAACAAAATGCACATTCATCAGATAATAATATCAAAAGAAAGTATAAGTGTCATGAATCTCCTACATTTTCCTTCCTCTACCACATCATATTAATGAATAATAGAGATAACCAGCTAAAAAATGATACAAACATCCTAGCTTGAGAAAGTTTCAGTCATCCAAAGAACAAAAAGCTTGACAAGAAGATGAAAGTATGTCACTATACATACATATCCTGATAAGCTACAAGCAAACCAAGAACAGAAAAGAAGGGGAACACAGGTAGCCAACCATGTAATCGGACCAGTACAAATGACATCAACTGTATAAGCTGTATCCCTTTTTCTTGAAGAATTTTCATGATGATTGATCCAACAAACATATGCTTTGAGGCTAATGCCTTATCTTTTTCTTGCAAGAGATGAAAACGTCAATAAAATTCTGATTCTGAATTTAGATACATAAAACTCTGATACAGAATAGATGGCAAAACACCCCTCCAGAAACTCAACTATTTCATGTCATAAGAATGATTAGTGGAAGAATTTCATGTATCCTTGTCATTATATTACTAGGACCAATTTTGTCAAAATGTGTCTCAACACATTCTACGTGTTTACCTTGAGTTTTCATGCTCAATACCAATTTGGATCACTTTTGGCCAGCACATTGTAGGATCGCGTGCTGGAACGAAGGATTGGAGACAATGTCCACGCTCCCAGTTTTTTTTAGCTGATGAGTTTGTCATGTGACCACCTAAAAAGAAAATGTTTGTCATGTGACCAACTCAACACAAAAGTCGTGATGCCCTAAATATTCCTCTTTGCCGCTGCATCCCTGACACCGTTCCTGCTGCTGCTCTCTTGCCATTCACTGCTGCTTTTCTGCCACTCGCGCATTGCCATCACCCTCCATCTCAGCGCGAGCTGCTTGCAGGAAGGAAGTCTTCAGGCTCCCTGCTTGTGAGCAGGGGGAGCCCCTAGGGTCCCTTGTCTGCGAGCAGGAGGGCCAAAAACCCTACTGTTCGAGGACAGAGGTGCTCTTAGGGCTCCACCTGCTCGTGAGCACTGTTCCTAAGCAGGGTTCCCTCGTTTTTCTTCGGTGCCATTAGAACAGATTGTTAAATACTTAGGATACGAGGTGAGACAGGGTTATTAGGAAGATTTTTATGACTCATGTTGTCTTAGGATAATTAATATTATTAGGACAGATGTTACATTGATAATATTGTACATCACATCTGATTTTTGACTAGAGAGTGGGGCGAGTCTCTTATTGTCCCCCACCTCTAGATCTCCATAGTCCACACTTGTACATGTTTTTCGTTTATGTGTGTGTGCGCGTGTGTGTATGTGCGTGTGCGTGTGCGCGCGTGTGGGTGTGTGTGTGCTTGTGCGTGTGCGTGCGTGTGTGTGTGTGTGTTGTGTGTGTGTGCGCGCGCGTGTGTGTGCGTGCGTGTGCGTGTGCGTGTGTGTGNCTTGTGCGTGTGCGTGCGTGTGTGTTTGTGTGTTGTGTGTGTGTGTGCGCGCGTGTGTGTGCGTGCGTGTGCGTGTGCGTGTGTGTGCGCGTGTGCGCGCGCGTGCACACACATGGATGAGTAAACGATACTAGCCATCCTTTTGCCCTTCAAAAAAAATTATTATGACATATTGTTAGGAACTTATGAGTTATGATCATTAGTATTTTTGTTAATGTTTAATAATAGTGCTGAAGGTTTTCGAGATTTCATAGATGCACAGGGTATTTTCGACTTTCCTATTCCAAATTGCAAATTCACCTGGAGGAGCACCGCATCACCAAAAGCTAAATCCAAGCTAGACAGAATTTTGAGTTTAGTGGAGCTTTTGGAGAGTTTCCCTGTGGCCTCTGTCAAAGCGAAGGAAAGACTGTCCTCAGACCACACCCCGCTTCTGTGGCAAGCAAATGAAGAAAAGGAACACAGGACTTACTTTAAGTTTGAGAAACCATGGCTCATGGAAGATGGTTTTTGAGAAGTGATTGGGGAGAAATGGAGGAGTTTCCTGAGTCCTCATTGGTGGCACGCACCCTTGCCGACAAACTATATAAGCTTCGACTATCCCTCTTTGATTATAAGAGGAGGGTCAAGGAAGACCGTGTGAGAAGAAGAACAGAGGCATTAGCAGCTACATCTCACCTTGACCAAATTGAAGACACTAAAGATTTATCAGCACAAGAGAGGGATGTCAAGAAAAGGAATCAAGATGTTGTGGCAGAGGAGGACCGCAAGACAAAAATTCAATGGCGCCAAAGATCCCGACAAATCTGGCTCAAGAAGGTGATGCAAATACTCAATTCTTCCATATCCATGTTAGTGCTCGACGCAGATCCAACCATATAAATAGGATCCTGGTTGGCGAGAGGGAGGTCCAGGGAAGAATCCGAGTTGTCGAAGCTACTGCTCAACACTTTAGAGATTTCACTAGAAGACGCCCACCCGAAATTGGCAATGGAATGGTCGAGATATACCTAATGTGTCAGAGACCTAGGCACATTAGCTGATGCAAGACTTCTCCGAGGAAGAAACTATTCGTGCTCTCAAGGATTTAAAAAGCGAGGGTGCACCAGGGCCAGACAGATTCCCAGTCCTCTTCTTTCGAGAATTCTGGAACATAGTTGGTCAAGATGTCATGGCCTCAATTAAGGAGTTTGCGACCGGGTTGGAAAACTAAATAAGTTCATCTTCCTCATCCCGAAGAAGGCTGCAATAGAGAGAATTGAGGAGTACATACTTATTGCGCTATCAAATGCTATATACCTTATAGTGGCTACAGTTCTAGCAAACCGACTACGAGCGGTTTTGGAATTTGTTATACATCTTGTCCAATCAGCTTTCACTCAGGTCGCTCCATCATGGATAGCTTTTCAATGGCCTCTGAAATTATTTCCTTTTGGAGGTGTACAGACAGACGTGATTTTATTTGGAAGGTTGATTTCTCTAAGGCATACGACTCTCTAGACTAGTCTTTTCCATGGAACTCCGTTCATCGTCGCGGCTTTCCTGCGGAGTGGATCTCTTGGATGAAACGATGTGTCTGCATGGTTTCTTTCTCTACCTTATGTATGGAGGATGGGTCCAACCCCGACGAGGAGTTAGATAGGGGTGCTCCTTGGCCCCTATGTTGTTTGTTCTGGCCGTTGATGCTCTATCCATATGTACATTTGCAGCTTGCAACGAGGGCATTCTATTTGGTTTCTCTCCACTCCCAAACCAAGGTACTCTTGTCCCATTGCTACAATATAGTAATGATACCTTATTTCTTATAGGTGCTGAGGTAGAAGCAAGGAGGGTCATTATACTCATTGATCTTTTTGGTGATTTCTCTGGCCTATCTATTAACCACACCAAATCGCCATTCATACCTTTCGGGTGGAAATAGAGGCAATTCAGTGTTCTTTGGTGCTCAAAACAGCAATTTGTAGGCTTCCATTACCCTATCTAGGCCTACCACTCTCGGATAAAAAGTTATCGTCCAAAGATTGGACTATGTTGGTTGAACGAGTGGAAAGGAGATCGGAGGGATGGAGTTCAAGACTTTTATTGCGTGGCGGCAGTCTGATCCTAGTTCGCACAGTTTTATCAGCAGTACCAGTGCAATACATGTCATTATTTTGGATGTCTATTGGAGTACGTAAACGGATTGATGCACTAAGGCAGAGATTTTTTTGGAAACAGTCGAGCAACAATACTCACGGCCTACATCTAGTGGTCTGGTTGGATGTTTGTAGACCAAAGTCGGAGGGCAGATTGGGTGTTCGAGATCTTCAGAAAATGAATGAAGCACTCCTATCTAAATGGCTATGTCAATTACTAGGACAACACCAGGATTTTTGGACATCTATTATATATGCATGCTATGGTAGAATCACATTTCATAGTTGGTTGACAATAACGCAAGGCTCGTCATCTTGCTGGAAGGCTATAATGTCTGTAACGACAAAGTTGCAAAAAAATTTTGCACCCTCTTTGGGCTCAGGCAATAACTTTCTTTTTTTGGAGGATGCTTAGGCTTCTCTGATCCCTTTATCAATGTCATTCCCAAGACTAGCAGCCAGCCACTGTAGCTGAATGCTGGTCTAGATCTTTTCTCTCAACTGGTGTACGGGCACCTCTTTTTGCCTCTACATTATTAGATCAACGAGTTAAGGATTTCCTCCTCCTTGAGCGGTTTAATGACATATCACCTGATAATACTAGACAAGATTATTGGACATGATCCGCTGGCCAATTTTCAGTCCAGGCAGTGTATAAATTTTTGGATGATGGAAACAAAGTCGACTATGCCAAGTTGTGGAATGATTGCAATCTTATTTGGCAGCTGAAAATCCCTATCAGGATAAAGATATTTGCATGGCTTATTTTTTTTTTTTGAGAGAGGAAAGGACGGCTACAACTTATAGTTGCCGTCCGTTTGTATTAACCAAAAACGAGATGTACAAGTGTGTAAGAGGGCTCCACAACTAGGCGGAGCTTCCAAGGGAAAAAAACAAAAACATAAGGGGAAAATGATTAGCCAAAACCCCATTCGCTAATCAATCAGGATACATGATGAACAATATTCTCTACATAGCATCGCTCTCCCTCAAAGATGGTGCGGTTACGCTGCAGCCATATCACCCATGTCATGGCCAGGCCAAGAGCCCACGACCGCCGCCACC
>LTAE01000617.1:50349-68740 GCA_001647135.1 Pontederia paniculata
GCTGCTTCCTCAGGAGTCATTCCAAAGGGAATGAATGATGACTTAGCATGGTTTATCTGTAGGCCGGAAGCAACTCCAAGTAGTTCCACCATGATTGCAGTCCGGCGTGCCTCCCTAGACGACCCTTCGATGAAAAAAACCGTGTCATCTGCGTACTGGAGTAACGGTACAAGACTCTCCCTGCCACTCGCTGGGGAGAAACCTCTGATGATACCCCTATGGCATGTGGAAAAGGTGCACCGAGCTAGGGCGTCTGCTGCCAGGACGAAGAGCATGGGAGCTAGCAGGCATCCTTGACGAACCCCGCGCTGTGGTTGAACCCAACCCCCGGTAGGTCTCCCATTCACGAGGACTGAGAATGAGGCTGTGGATACACATCGTTTCATCCAGGAGATCCAAACTTGAGGGAAGCCTCTAATCTGCAATGAATGCCATAAGAAGGCCCATGAAACTGAGTCATTGGCTTATCAGGCACCAACATCTACCAACCAGAAATATCATCTCAAGATGGAACAACGGATTAAGCATAATGTGCCCGCTATGCGACACTGCTGAAGAGGATTCAAAACATCTATTTTCATGTGCCCTATGGCGAGACCTCTTTGGAGAGATTCGAGGTGCTATTTCTACTTCGCTACATGGTGGTCCTATCGAGTTGAAGATCAGCAACAAGATATCATCACTTATGTCTCAACGCGGCAGCGTATCTTCCCTTTGGTGGTTCTATGGTTTATATGGTCCCAACGTAATGGAGTTATTTTTAGAGGGAACGAAGCTATGTAGAGGGTATCTTTTGAGAGACAGATGGAGAGAGATTGGATGTAGTGTTAATATGTAATCTCAATGTAGTTTTGTAACCACCATTCCATCAATAAATCTGGATGGTTACATAGCTTGGCAACCATCCTTTTCATTTTAAAAAAAATAATATGTTCAGTGGTTCTTCATGTTTATCAATGTTTTTTTTCACATGCAAGTTATATAAAAATATATTTAATAACAAAAATATGTAGGAATGCCCTTCTCTTTTCTGTTTTTCTTTTTCAAAAGAAATAACAAAATCTGGTAGTATCACATGTTACGTTTACATGATTATGTGTTTTTCTGACCCCTCCTGTCGAGTTTGTTTTACATGTTTGACAACAATGACTAGGACTACTTCGTCAAAAAAAGATATTATGAGGAAGTTCGATGAAAGTTTCTTTTAATCAAATGATCAAAATCTAGTTTAATTTGCAGATTCATTCGATCTCTATATGCTTTAACTAACAAATAGAATATAGTTGTCTTCCCTCAAATGGTCATTTACTTAAACTTTCTAGCATAGGTGCAGCTCCTGTATTATATAGATTCAGAACATAAAAACTGATGAACAAGGAAATTCAATTTGAAAGGGTGAGGTTCTACCTTTAGAGAAAATGAAAGAGAAATAACAAAGTTACGTGTGAGGCAAATGGACAATAAACAGAGTTAAGTACTACTCTCAAAATCCAATGATGGAGCAAATATTTGCTCGAGTTTAGAAATCCTTAAATCACATAAGGGATCACGTATACTAGCAAGACTACGTATTTGTCATAGTGTGAATATCCCAATACAACATTGAAACAAGATGGTCATCCAGAATAAGTAAAGAAAAGATTACTATGACCTCATAAGCAATTGGGCTGCTGCACTGTATGCTAGTAAATAGTAGCAAAAATATATGACAAATAAAGAAAATATTATTCTGGGTACAAACAAGTATCGAAATTTATTATAATTGAAATGAAATATCTAAAATCTTCTACATTTTAAAAAACAAATATAACACATCTAAAAACAAGAAAAAAAAATTAGCGCACCAACTTCATTGGGTCAAAACCCTGTGAATAGAAATTCGATTTGGGTAGAAATTGAGTCTATACAATCACCTTCAAATCTCAATCATACTAAAATTGGGGGTGCTGCAGTCTCCCTCTAGGGCCTGAATTCTCGCCATTGATCCACATAAGACCCAGAATCTTCTAAAGGCATTAGCATTAGCTAGCCCACACAATTAGCTAAAGACAGAGAATCTGCAAATTGTCCATAACAGCCCAACCCATAAGCCAACTAACCTATTAGATCTTTTTAAAAAAAACTATCCTATTAACTCCTCTGGGTTAGTCCTGCACTGAGAGGGGGGAGATGTCTTCAGTGGTCATATAGACCCAATAACCATTCAACTTTCAAACTGATCACTTAAACCATTTTTCAGCTGATTGTATATGGGAAGCCTTTTTCTAGGGTGAACTGGGATGCAAATTTATTCCTTGTTCGAGTTGCTGCAAATGGCACCAGAGCTAACTATGGACTTAAAAAAAATTTTTACCAAAGGGCGAAACTATATGCTGGATGTGATTTTGACAATGATGAGGACATTTAAAGATAGGACTCAAGTGGTTTATGCAACCAACAGCTTCCAACTTGTGGATTTAATCTTCTGGGCTCTAGGTTCGGTACATGAGTTTATGGAAACTGATTAGCCATTTTTCTATTTTGAGATCTTTACAATTTAATACACAAGATCATTAAACCTAAAATGTATATAAAAAAACCAAGGGTACTCTAATTACTTGACAGAATCATATTCATTAAATCTAAAGCCGTTAGCACAAACTTTACAGTAGCATTCACCAGATCTCATGATAGGATGGATAGTCTCAAGGAAGCATCTCATAAGCATGATATCAGAAATGTGCATGATTGGAAATGGATATTATTTTGAAGTATCGGTATTTTCCAGGTTCAGAGGGAAATAGAAATATCAACAAATGAAGGTGAATAACTCTAGTGAACAGCACTGGTCAATTATTTTTGCATTAATACAGTGAATCATAGGACAACAATCACAACAGTGCAAGTGTGATCTAGTCCACTGGCAATGTGTCCACAGGGTACCACATCTCAGCATCAAATCTCACTATCAAAATAAATATAGTTTTCTTGAAATAAACATGAATTTATGGTAATATAAGCTTAATCTATCTCTTACTCATGAAAGGAGATAGAAGATAGGATTATAGGATTCGACAAGTTTCTTTGTGCAAGATTTAGATCACTTTTGAAGCATGATTTAAGGGTAACATTTTGCAAATATTGTTTTCAGATATGTAAAGATGTGATGGTTGTGCAACGGGCACTCCATTGTTTTAACGTGCAGCTCATTCATACCTTTGTTTTCTTTGTAAAATAAATATAGTTTTCACGATTTGGAATCACATTCAAGATAATTTCAGATGATCATGACAAATCAGAACACTATGGCCTCTACATACTTTTTTTTGTATTCTCAAGCTTCTAAACAAAACACATGTTCCTATCCTTGTAAAAGCATTGCATGTATGAGTAATTGAAGTAGGAGAAATTGTAGTCCAGGAACCAGAACACCCTTATAATCTAGGAATTAGGTTACTTGCATGATAAATTCTGAAAGCAACTGAAAGGAGATCAAAAGAACCTGACAAATCAAATCTCCAATCAGCGTGAGAAGTGCGGACGTAATCGCTTTAGTTATCACCGGGTGCTTATCAAGTGCCATCAGATACCTGAATTAAGAAAAACTATGATGTCAAAAACATCTCAAGATTTCTTTTCACAGTTTGAAATTTCTCTAGTTTGGCTTTCTTTCTCTTTCCCTTCTGAGAGTCCATGAAACCAAATTAACTAGACCATAGTTTTTCTAGTCACAGTATGCTTGAAGTATTTGAATAAGAAATGTGCGTCTTTACATCTATGTATTACCTCAAACTAATCAATATAATCAGTTATAGAGACCTACAACATTAGGTTCTAGACTAACCTCTTCTTATCCAACCTATCAACATAACAATGTAAACCTTCCAACTATTTACTGTCAGTAACGTCAATAACACTATAACTTGATTAATGTCTGCACGAACAAAACTCAAATGCTTTCCCGCATAGCCAAAGAATTTGAGTATTTTTACATCACCAACAAAGCCTAGACGTCCTACTAAGTATATCAAAGTACAAAATGGTTTTTGGATGGTCGGAGAAAGTGGATTTAGTTTACACGCAGAGGCAACAGCGATGCCTTGGAGGCATTTCGAAAATAGTAAAATGAACAATTTTTTAGCTCCTAATAAATTCACTGCTAGAAATTACACGATGGAAATTAAGAAAAAGAGGGGCCAAAAAAGACGGCCTTTTGAGCTGCCATTACCATGACAAGAAGAATTTATCCTTTCCACTCCCGCTTTCGCCTCCCTCACCAGCGCCGCCATCACCCCATCTTCCACTTCCACCGCCATCACCCCCTGCGCCACTGCCGCCACTTCCGCCATCGGAGACCGCTCGAAGTCTGACGAAATCGACGCCCCTCTGGGCGAATCCCAGCAGAAGACGACGAGGGCGGCAAACACCGGAGCTAGGATTTGAAACCAAAATGGAGGAGAAACGCATCGAGGTGGCAGCACAAGGAGATGGCTTGGGAGCAACGGAGAGGAGGCGGAAGCCGATGGCGAGGGTGGGCGATTTGGCGAGGATTGCCGCCATTTTTGTTGCACCAGAACGCAGCAAAGCTGCCACCGCTTTATTCTAATAGGGTTTTGATGGGTTTTCTTTCCCTATTCGCAGATTTGTTTTCCTTATGTATATACCAAATTATAAAAAGCTCTCAGAATTATATTTTTTATTATAAATTGGAAAGAAAATTGAGAAAGGATTGATTTTGGTGTCTATAAAGTTATTAAACATTTACTAATTAATCCTGTGATTAGTTGCGATAAAGTTAGCAAACCCAGAAAAGCAGATTCATCATTAAATTGATAGAAAAAAATGATGAAGTTAATTTAAGTATAATTTTATAAAAACAAATGTTGTTTTTTTTATATTAATATCCAATAATATAATGATGAGCCGAGCCCCCTATATAAACAAAATCTATATCTTTTTTAATTTAAAGAGTCACATATCGTTTATAAAAGGATTAAATGTTGGTCTAAATTCAACAAAGATTTGCACATCCATGAATATTGTTCTATGAAATGTCACTTATAGTTAGCTCTTATTAGTTCGAATACTAACATATAGGACTAAAAGAATATTGGTCATGTCATCCGGCAATTGCATATGACTGAGAAAGGAATGTGCAGTATAAAAAATGTATCTCACAAATGAAAATGCATTTTATATGCGAGAAATACGGAATCATTTAACATAATTTCATTAACTAATAGTTATGTGTTAGCTATGAACAATTTAGGCAAAAAAATCTCAACTAATTATTGAGTAGTTGATAAAAATGTAGAAAGAACAAAATAATAAATAAATAAATGAAGGTAAGGAATGTATAATGCATCTCTTGCAAATTTAATCTTTCATCCACAAAATTTGGTAGATGTGAAAAAAGACATAGCTATAATAGGATAAAATGTACATTTTTTTGGAACTTAATAGCTGAAAAGGTGTATTATAGTTTTGCTATACGTAAATACGCCACATTTTTTTTCATAATAGAATACATTTAATTCTAACTGAAAATGTTCATGTCCTTACAATTTTTTTCATCTTTTATCATGTGTAGGCCCATACACCTCCTAAGAAAAAAAGGTACTCCTCTGAGTACACCCAAACTAGAATACTGATGTTATCCAAGTAAGATAGATTAAGAAAACATGCGTTTTTACTAGCAATATGGGAAAGAAAGGTTTCATTCAATTTTCCATGACAAAGGTATGCCAACCACACAGGTATGAAGCAGCCACAAAAAGAACATGAAGTTGAGCAACAGAATAATACAAGTCAAGCTTGAGACAGACTTGTCCTCAAGAAAGTTACTTAAAAGTTCTAGATTAAAGCAGATGATATATGAGAAATAAAGTCAACAGATGGAGCAAATCCAAATGGTAGGCATCTCTTTATCAAGCACACATCTTTATTGAACAATGAACAATAACAGCAAAAGCCAGCTTCCGGGAGACGTGCATCAAGCGACACATCAACACAAGGAAGCATTTCAAGTGTCATGATGAAAGAATAGGAAGAAACAACAATGAGCATACTTAACACTGAGTGTCCATCTCAACCATTTTGCAAAGAAATAAAAATGCCAATGTTCAGTAACCAAATGCCCAGGTAAGTTTTGATCACACTCCGCCAACAAATTTAAGGAAATTCAGACATTTGGCATGCACTAGGCATATTATGCCAGGGATAGGAGTCCAGCCCGAATCCTCGAACAAGTGCAGTTGATGTTCCGACAGCTACAGGCTTTGAGTCAGTGCATAGATCTTGTACCAAAAGGCTTGCTAAGGCACCATTAAGTACAGAATGGCCTTTTGCACTTTGAGAACCTTCCTCAAACCAAGCTGATCCTAGTAAAGCATCAGGCCTCCACATATTCTTTCCGACTTCTGTGGTTGTGTGATGTTCAGATGTTGCCAAGATTTCAACTGCAGTCAGCAGAACATGCGTATTAAGATCTCTGATAATTCCTCCAGTGAAGAGAAAATACTAGAAGCAAAAATATTTTCAGATAGAAATATAAAGTTCGAAGAATGCTTACTGGATGCTGCACTGGAATGTGAAAGTACATATAATGAACTGCCACTGATAGGAGGAGTATACTCGTTGAAAACAGAAGCAGCAGAACAGCCGAAGGGAGAAACCGGGTTACTATAGTCTTCCCATTCTGTTCCAGAAATATTAGGATCTGAATTTTCCACCACACTGTTAGGTATGATGATAGAGGAATTTGAATTTTTCTCAGACGATTGCTTAATTGAACCACTTATAACCTGTCCCTCAAGGACCAATGCATCTAGAAGACCACTGTTCCTTGGTGAAACATTTTCACAATGCAAAGAGGCCATATTTGAAGGAGATTCAACATATGTCTCGAATGCCTCATAAGGAGGTGTGGATGGAGACGCAAATGAGCTACTGCCATCGGTTTCTGAATATTGGAGTGAAGGGAGCTCCAACTTCACAGGCCCATGAAGGGGCTTAGAAGCAGAGAAGTTGCCATTTATAAAGGCATGACTGCCAGGGATGACACCTTCAGAAGGTGCCAGATTATTCCCATCTGGATCAGGATCATATGGATAGCCTAGACTGGAGATACGCTGCATCTTCCCATAGGGCTCAACAGGTAATTGCTCGAAAGAGGGAAGAATACCGGAGACAGAATCATGAAAACCTGGAATTACGGTTTCAGATTCTCTACAGCGTTTTCCATGATCAACTACTGGATTCATTAAGCCATAACCTTGGGGTGCAAAACTCTGACCAATAACACTATTTATGGGAATGTCTGGAAATGGAGGTGTATAAGTGAAATCTCCAGGATTGTAATTAAAATTGTCAAACATAACATCAGCAACATCAAGACCATTCCCATGAAAGAGCTCGTTGGCTTGTTTCTCACTGCAACCATACTCGGTAGCAGTGTGACTTTGATTGTTATCATCTGATGATTGAAAGCATACACTGGAAGTATACAGGGGCAGACCCATACGTTGACGCCTTTTTATTCGTGTATTCCAAAAGTTCTTTATCTCATTGTCAGTGCGACCAGGTAACTGGCAAAAGAAGGGAAATGAATTGTAAAACCCATAGCATGGACCGCAAGAATCATCAATAATGAACCATAAACAAATTCAATCTATAACAAGATAAGAAATCACGTGTGTGTGTGCACACGTGCGTGCGTGTGTTTGTTTATGTAAATTAGTGTAAAAAAGACACTTGTGATATTACACAGAAAATAAGCAAGGGAACTTTAATTAGCACATCGTGGAGTTTTCTGGTGCTCAGGATCCAAAGAAGATTTGGTGAAAGAATTCACTATTCTTGAATTGTTGATTCTTTTGTCATGGCTGTACCTTGTTCTTAAAATTAACAAGGATGTGATAGATAATTTTGTTGATGTTTAAGAGAATATAATAAATTCTGAAGGATGCATGAAGAAGAAAAGGACTGTGTTTCTATTATCAGTGAAGTGAAAGATAATGTGAGATAAAGTTAATAAAACATGACAATATTAGCTGTTAGATGAAATTTGACAATGAAAATGTATTAGCTACCTGGTTTAATCAAGGTTCACCGGCTATACCAATTTTGTTTCCAAGAAGCAAAACATTAAGAGCTGAATGATAGAATAACTCGTAATTGGGTGGAATGGATAAAAGGATGCATGCAGTTATAGCCAGTTAGTTTGTGTATTGTTGTGTTAAAGCTGAGTTTGTTTATCAAGTTGACCAAATCAATACAAGAAGGACCGACCAATTATAAATTTGACCCTGCATAACTGTAGTTTTTTTGAGAGGGAAAAGGATGACCCCCGATAGTGCGGTTGTCATCCATGTATATATAAATCTATGAAAATGTTATGTACAATTAAACGCTCTCGAAGGAAGAGCGACAGAAAGGTGAGAGAATCCGAAGATACAAAGCGTCCTACCCAAAACCCCACTCCCGAAGGAGAAAAGAAATATGGTGCACAACAACCTCAACCTGGGCTCTCTCCCCACAAAAAATGATCCGATTGCGCTGGAGCCAGATGGCCCAGGAACCGGCCAAGAACCCGCATAACTGTAGTTATATCACTTTCTAGCACTATGACAAGATTAATTTTGTGTATGAAGTAGCAATAAAAGGTGTAAAACTTAGTTCACTTTATGCAAACTTTTCCCCTAATACCTAAACAACTCACAACAAGTCCTCTATGATTACCCAATTATACCGTCGAAAAATATGTATCCACCATTAACACATTAAGCTCTTGGCCCAAGGAAATAAAGCTCCAGATCACAGAACTAGATCTTGCAACTTAGTGCATAGGTCCAAATATTTCTTCTTCACATAGATAGTAAATAGCTGTATGAAGACACCCAAAACTACAGGTGAAGTTGTAAGTAATAGTAAATTCAAACCTTAGCTTATAACACATACAAAATGAACTAGCAGGTTTTACTATGGCTATGGGAGGTTATTACTTTGACCCTACCTTGAGATAGATGATAAAAGATGTACGGGAACTGGAAATTTCATAATTGACCTATTTAATTATCTCCTTGAGGCAACCCAAAGGTTATCCATTTATGAAATTAATGACAAGTTCATACTAAGTAGTCTCAAGGCTTAGTCAAATTGTATGGACAAAAGGTGAGCTCCCAATGTCTGGCTTGTACAGAAGTTCTTCTTGTACAAAAAGCAATATTAGTGTGATCTAAAATAACACGATTTATACGTATGAGTAAAAAACCCAAATTCCCTCTCATTGGAGAAGCTCTCCAAAGTATATTTCCTTTCAGAAAGAAACAAATATAGCATAAATCCATAAATTTTAAATTAAGTAAAAGTTGTCAAATCTATTGAATGGCATCAAGGCCTTATTCCCTTGGGATATTCAGATTAAAGGCAAGAAAAGGACGTCAAATGAACAACTATCAACTAAGGAACTGATATTCAAGATCATCAAGGTGAAGAGAAGGTAATGATATCTATATATACAATAAATCTTCCTATTCTAGAGAGGATTAAATCACCATTACAATCCAGTCAACCAATAACTCAATAGCAGGGAATGAAGGTTCCGAAACATTTTGTTGTTTCATCAAATTATAAAAAGAATAACATAAGATAGTAAGTAATAAGTTATGACCTTGCAAACATTTGTGCATAAATTCCAACTATAACTTATACGTAAATAACTATGAAATAGCATATAAGTTGACAATAAACCTAGCTCTTCTTGTTTAATAAAAGCAAGGAAAACCCTGTCCACATTTGTGCATGAATACCAACTGGAGTAGCAAAAAACGCAAGGGTTTCAGTTTCCATGCATAATTAACACTTACCAAACACTCATATTTCTTAAGCCATTGTTTCTTTGAAAAGCATCAAATGAGAGGGAATACCTAGAATTGAGATCTCTATGCAGGTATAATAGCATCAACTGAAAGATATATTGCACTTACATATGCTGCCATCCGAGCCCACTTGTTTCCCATCCTTGCATGAAGCTCAATGATCAATTGCTCCTCCTCCTGCGTAATTGCACCTTTCTTTAAATTTGGCCTGAGGTGATTAGCCCATCGAAGGCGACAGCTTTTGCCACAACGAGACAGTCCAGAATGCTTCTGAACAGCATTCCAGTTGCCCTCTCCATGTTTTTTGACGTATTCTATCAAAATTGTGTCCTCCGCTGAAGTCCAAGGTCCCTTCTTCAGAGTCTGCCCACCTCCATTGAGAGATCCTCCACTACAACTTTCATCAATTGATGGTGAGCCAACCTGATCCTTTGGAACCATCCTGCTGTCATTCTCATCTGACACACAACGATTCATTTACCAGCACCTGCATCCAGAATTCTGTTACTGTTTGACTGTTACAATTGTTCTAGAAAGAGTAACGAAAATCTGAATGAGTAAAAGGGATTACAACAAATGACAAAATAAGGCAAGGCACTGGAAAAGTCTAAGAATTTGATATGAACAAGGAAAGGCTACCCTGAGAGTTGATCTGCAATCAGAAAACTGAAAGGAAGAAGGAACCTGGTTGACGGTGCAGCAACAACTGGATTTTCAACCACAGTGGGACTGCCAGAGGAGAGAAAGAAGAGAAAAAGGGAAGAGAGAAAGATATTAAATGAACTCGAGTTAATGACTAGCAAAAGCAAAAAATGGCCAGACCACTAATAGTAACTCCAAAAGTTGGAATTAAATATGACAAGACCAATGGAACATAATTGTAGATGTCAGAGAACCAAGAGAAACAACCAAACTTCAAAATTTCTCCAACAAGCCATAACATCGACAACCTTGTAAGTTGTAGTGCTATAATCCACTAGAAAATCCAGGACCAACAGTAACAAGTGAAAGTGGCATATAAAAGGTATGCAGATCTATGCAACCAGAGTACAAAAACTAAAAGGCAGATCAAAATCCTCTTTCAAGTGAACTCAAATTCCAAACTTTTCAATTAAAAAGAAAGCCAGCATACGAACAAAATTAAGTTTTGAAGCAAACAAAGCAAACTCTTAGATGATCTCAACCTTGAAGACATAGAAGGCAATAAATCCAACATATTATCACGAAGTTAGCTGCGATCTCTCAAGCATTTACTAAAGCCCAGTTCTTTCCATCTAAAACACCAGATCCAACTTTTCCAAGTAAAACGGCAAAGAATCCAACATGAAGCAAACAAAGAAAGTCCAAGACACAGATGGGCACTAAAACTCCAATCTTGAAGCAAAATTTCGTCAAATCTAACATATGGATCGCTCAAATTTCGATTCTTTCCATCTAAAGGCAGTAACAAAGAGTAGCTCAAAACAAGTGATCGTAGGGGGAAAAAATGGAAACTTTAGTTCACGTCTTCGAGCACTCTTGCTCACGATCCAAAAAATAATCTACTGGATCTATCGCCATTTCCGCAGAAAATTAAACAGCGAAGAAAAAGGAGTAGAGCGATACCTTCGGATCATAGAACCCTAATCCATTCGCTGAGGCTTGAAGAGTAGAGAGATCGAGTGGGAGATCGGCGAGAAGATGGAAATGGCGAGGAATCAACTCGATCCGCGTCTGACGATTTCGCCCGCAATACACACGTAGAAATTTAAGGAGAAGGGACGAGGGAGAAGTATAAATTAATGTTTTTAAAAAATTAGTGGGCAAAATAAAAATAAAATAAAAAAAGGTTTTCTTATTTTTACTTTAGGATAAATATTTAAATAATATTTGATTTCATCTTAAACTAATTTATCCTATTTTTAAGACAGAAAATAATGTATATACTTGAATATTTTTATTTATCCAAATGTCAATTTATCAAAAGCATATATATATATATAAGATTGTGAACTTTAAATTAATCAATTTTTAAAATTATCAATTTGATCTTAATTTATTTTCTGAATTTATCATCTGCTCATAAGCATTGACCATGGTGGGTCTATAGTAAGACTTACTCACTTACAACTATTTTTTCTATTTATTTATGACATTAATTTGACATATTAATTTGAAAACTATTACGATACAATTAATAATTTTAGTACACCTACAAAATACTTCATGTTTTATAATGCAGAGTAGATCTTATGGCATGATGAATGTAAATTTAATAAGTCATTTTTTTGTTAATTTTAATATTTATCACCAATTATGCAATTAATGGTTGAGATCTATTTTATATTCCTATTAATGTAGTTGCATTAATCTCGTTCATTAAAAAAATGGTGCTTGTGAACTTTAAAGGAGATGTTATAATATTTGTTTGTGTTGAATGCTTAAAGGTGGCTTCTTCAAGGATTAATGAAAAGAATTGGAAGTTGGTCACTGAGTCAAATTCCTTCTCTTCTGATATAAATAAAAAATAAGTGCCATATGGACTAACTTTGACCTAAAAAAATATAAATTAAATCCGAAAGGACATTTTAATTCTTTGAAAAAGTATTATGTAATGAGTCCTAACTCAACTATGCAGCAAAATTGTAAATATACCTCCACATTACCTCAAGGTGGTGGGTGCTACATGACACCTTGGACTGTCCATTGTACTTCCGAACTTTATTAAAAGCTGTGTTAATATTATTATGAGAAAAAAGTGTGCAATTGGATAATACAATATATTCAAAGTTTCTAACTAACATATTTAGAATTGGAAGTTGTAGTCACCACACAATGAAAAATATAATTAATTTGTGTATTTCATTTTACCATGAATACTTGAATTCAGAATTTTCTTTTTCTTATCTAAATTCGCATTGAATTTTGTAATTAATTTAAAATTTTCACATTTATTTTGAAGTTTTTTTAGTTTATGGCAAGTGCCTTTATTCATCTAAGACCACAAAACAATTTTGCAACCGCAAATATTTATTGCTTTCTTGAATTTTCTTCTTGGAACTTTATTTTAATGACAACATAATATACAAGTAGTTCTGGTAGTCATCTAAGATAATACCATGTCAATTATGAAATCAATGAAAGATATATTCACATTTAAGTAATTAAAATGGTACTAATAGTTTGATGCTTTCTTCATCTTGAAATCTTCTTTTCGGTACATCGAACTTCAAAACTTTTACTACTTCGTAGCCTTCTTCGTCAAAATGAGTACTTTGAAACTTGAGAAAAAACTTATATTTGCTGATAGCATTTTTTTTCTTGTAGTTCACAACTCATGTATCTAAAAAGGGAGAGGAAAAGAAGAGGGAGAAAGAAAAAATGGAAAGAGAAAGAGATGCTCTTAGGCAGTGACATCATGTTTCCCCCACCATCCACATGCTGCCTCTCACAATTAATTTGAACCTTTCAAGCAAGCTGACATGAAGAGAGAGAGAGAGAGAGAGAGAGAGAGAGAGAGAGATTGGGGCATGCATCCGGGGCTTACTTTTGCAGCAAGGCCAAGGTTTTTGAGCTGCGTCATGTGTTTTGTTTGGCACATTAAAGTAAAGTAAAGCACATACACGCAGCAATGTTTGCAAAGTTTTCACACCATCAAGTGGGAAAAAAAGAACATGGAATGGAGTAATTCATTACAATTTCTATATGGATCCAAAAATGAAAGTTTCATGTTAACCATTCATTGATTTTTTTTCCTTAAAAAAAAGAAGTGGGTAAATGATTTTTTAGATGTAAAAAAACATCAATAATTTTTAAATAATTTTTCAAACTTTCTTTTGCAAGTACATTTAACGAATGATCCACAAAATATATTTGTATCACCCTCAACTTTTTTTTTGCACAATGATCCTTCGATCCCAGTTGCCTTCTCTATCATCCGCATCATTAAAATAAAAAATAAAGTGGCATAAAGATGTATAATTATTTTTTTTTAAAACAAAATAAAAGGATCAATGGGAAGGGGGATGGTGGCCACCCCCTCCCTTTTTGCAAGGAGGTGGATTAGACTCGCCCCTATGCCTTTATTATATTTATATATTACTTATTATATATTTTAATTTTTGTTTTTGGATGACATGTCATTTTTAAATCTAAGTAATTCATGGGAGAGAGTATTTTTGAGATAGTAAAACATCGAGAGCATAGAGCGTCATAGAAACTGTAAAATATGCATAAAGTTGAGAAACTATTGATATAATAAATAAAATCAAAGGGAGACACAAATATATGAATACTATTGACATAATAAAAAAAATAATCATTTTTATAGTTTTTGGGGTATTATATTTTTATTAATTGTACATTCACAATAATGTTAACTAACATTTTATTTATAATTCTTAACTATATATCTATTGACAAACTTTTTTTGTTAATATGTAATTATATAAGTTATGTAACACCTCAAATTATTAAAAAAATAATAAAAGGATGAAAAGATAAGATAGAATATTATTAGGATTAGAAAAATAATACATATAAGTCAAAGTTAAATTATTATCCTAATATTCATAAAGAGTTTAATGGAGGTGTACCATATTTAAGTAGGATACATCATGTGTTCTATTATTTAGACCGTTGGATTTGAGATGTGTGGTTAAAAATAATTAGTCTATTTAAAATTTATATTTTCTACTTATTTTTGTCAACCACAAATCTCAAATCCAACAATTCAGATGATAGGATACACAATGTACCATATTTACACCTCTATTAAATTCATTCATAATCTTATATAAATTAGTTTACAAGGGACTCCTAATTATAAGTAAACTCCTTTTAAAGGGATTTTCCTTCCTTATAAGTAGGACTGGACCCTCATATCTTCTCATAATTTTTCTCTTTCTCTCTCTCTCCCTCTCTCTCCCCTTCTCTCCTCACGAGCGTCAAATCATCATAGGGAAGAAAAGGTCAATAAGAAGATTCATCATGGAGGAGGAGCAAGGAGGAAGAAGAAAGCTCATTGCCGGAGAGAAGCAAGAAAAAGATCTAGGGCAAGGAAGAAGAAGATCATTGGAAACAATAATCAACGTACGTAATTAGAAGGATCAACATTAAGTTCCATATATGTATGATGAAGTAAAGGAATTATAGGAATAAGATTGATAATCAATGGTCTCTGTCGTAAGCTTATGATTAACCTGCAAAATAAGTAGTTAATTATATGTCATGATTGATCACTGAGATGGCGAAGAAACTACAACCAACAAGAGCATCGGAGGCCCGAAATGGACCGTGTCCTATTCGACACGGACCGCGTTCACCATGACATGATTAGAAGACGACTCGTGTCGTGTCCTCAAACGACATCAAACTGGAAACCAAATCATATGGCTTTTCACCGCGGGTCGCATTCCTCGAACGTCTCGATGAATACGGTTCACGGACTGTGTTCTTACCCCCATGCGAACATGTCCTTACCCCGACTAAGTTCGTTCGAGAGCAATTTTGTTCTTTCAAGAATAACTGAGGTCTAGTGATGCGCTTTTCATGTCCTAGCTAGCCGTGCCTATAAAGGGTCACACTGAATCTTTTATGCTCTGATAAAGGTTCACTAGTTATTGTAATGTTTGACAATCTAGGGTAAGATAAAGAATAAAGTGGTCATAAGTACTGACGAGGCTTGAACATACTTATTACTACGAATATTGTGCATTTTGATGTGATAGATGTTCATGGACTTATGTCACTGAAAGAATGAATTGGGCAGGACATATCGAATAGTGTGCATCATTTGGTGCAAACGATGTCCTTGACATAGATAACATTAAAAAAAGATACCTGAAATGAAAAATATAAAGTAATAAGGATCATAATATTTCTGTCATGACTAGACGATGGCCACTAAAAAGTGAGATTTTGTGAAATGGCATGTTTTCCTTATATTTTCATCATATGTTTTACCGTATTACTTATTTTTCTTTATAAATTGAGCTTCATCGCTCATGGGAGAATTATCTCTCCTATTTTTAATCATACATGTAAAATAGATGGTGATGACATGGTGGTAGTGTAATAATGTTCGTGATAAGTTTACTTGCTTATGGTATGCGTCCTAGTCATGGTTATAATATTGGCGTTCGCACGGACATGTTCATTATGTTGACAAGTCAATTGGTCAAAAGTCAAGTCAAAGATGTAAGTTCATTGCATCTCCAGAAGGTATTCTGCCATGTGCCGAGTAAGCTTCAAGGCGTTACAAGTTATGGATATTCTTAATGTCGCTCTTAAAAATTTACCATAACTTCATCTTACCTATTTTATTTTAAATTATTTTATATCAATAAATAACTTTATTGACCCTTTCAGAAAAATTTATAGGTTCCTATAAAGTTGGCATGTTAGCCAAATATTGACTCTTTTTATTTTAATATTGTGCACATTATCTTATACGTATAAGATATCAATTATTATTATTATTATTATTATTATATGGAGAAGTCGAAGCAGCCACATGACAACCTCTTATGAAGCCACGTAATATAATATAAAAAATATTTATTTTTAAAAAAAATTGTAGAGAATCATAAAATTTAGTTAGTATCTCGACAGAAGATCTTCAAAGAGTAGTTACTAAAAAATATATTTTTTATTTTATTTTAAATATTCTATATTTATGACTGTAAATAGAGGAGGGATAAGATATGTCATTTGCACCATCACATTTTCACTCTCTTTGAAAAGAATGAAAGTGTAAATGACTTTAAACACAATCTTAAACAAAAAAAAACTTTTTAAAATAATTAAATAAGAGATGAAGTATGTTATTTACCTCATATCACTCTCCACTTTAAGTGATGAATTTAAAGGTCTTAAATAAAAAAAAACATTTTTAAAATTAATAGATCAAATTGCAGCATATAGTTACATAATTTCACTCTAAAAACACGGTCCTTGATAAAAAAATTAAAAATTATTTTAAAAATTTAGTAACACACATATGAATATAAGAAAATTTAATTCTATAAGGAATATTAAATTAAATAAAATAAAATTATTATAAATATTCTAACAAGTTTTAACTCATTATACATCCTCTTTAAAGTAGAAGAGAGCATGCAAGGCTGAAACACAATCCTAAGGAAAAAAAAACTTTTTAATGTAATTTACATTATTTCATTCAACATCTAATTTTTTTTAATGTAGTTTGCATTATTTCACTCGACATTCTCTTTGAGATGAAAGAGATCGTGCAGAGTTGCAAATGTGATCCTTGCATGTGCAGCCTTGCATGCTCTCTTCTACTTTAAAGATGATGTATAGTGAAATAATGCAAGTTTCACACATTGTGATTTATATTAGTTTAAAAAATATATTTTAGAGCTTTATTTGAAGTTCATCTTGCTCTCTTCCTTTTCAAAGAATATGAGAGTGAGAGGATACAAATGTCACACTTCATCCCTATCTATTTATAGGTATAAATATAGAATATTTAAAATAATAAAAATATATTTATCACTAACTAATTTTTTAAAGATCTCATATGGATATTAATTAAATCTTGAGATTCTAAAACCAAAAAATCTCTGTTAAAAATTAATAAATATTTTTTATAGTACGTGGCTTCATGATAAGATGTCATGTGTCAATTTTGACTTCTTCTTTTATATATATACAGATAAGATCATATAAATATAGATTTTCTTAATTTAATTGAGTTGAGATAGGGGAAGCTCACTTCATATATATTAAACTAGAAGGTAAATATGATATGTGGCAATTTCTCATGTAGACAACTAGTGGTTTATTTTAAATAAAATAATCATATTATTGATTAGTATATTTTTATTATAATATTTTTTTTGTTTAAGTACCAACTTGTATCGTATATGATTATATTATATTGTTCAATATGAATTTCTAAAGGAATAAAATAATTGATTAGAAAAAAGATTAACACGTCTATGATTTTGTTCTTTAACATGGATTTTTTATTTAGAATCATAATATATAATTATTATCTTGATACATAAAAAATAATAAAATATCTCTAAAAAATAGTTAGTGAAGAATATTTATAGTAAAGGTAGATATAACTTAAAATGTTTATATTATCTCTATCTTTATAAGAATAGTTGTAACAAACATAACAAAATATAATTATGTTATTTCAGTTACATAGACACATAGCATGATTTTCAAACATTATTATGAGCATAACTTTTATAAAAAAATAGTTATAACTAACCTAACAAAAAAAATAAAACAATTAAGATTAGAAATATAATATATTACAAGATATAAATGAATATAAAAAAAAATTGGGAGAAATATTACCTGTGATATGTTCTTAAAGAAACAATTTAAATTAATTAATAATATTATTTTAGATAATAAAGATAAATGTAACTTAAAATATTTATGTTATTTTCTATTATATCTATTTTTATAAGAATAGTTGTAACCAACATAACACAATATCACGCTAACCGTAGTATATATATATTTTATATATATATATATATATATATATATATATATATATATATGAAATT
>LTAE01000618.1:0-76783 GCA_001647135.1 Pontederia paniculata
TTTATGCTCATGGGATATTGTTTCTCCTGTGTTGAATCACACAGGTAACTAAGCTGTGGTGGATTCCTAATGCTGATGGTGTATGCGACAGATGACGCTCGTGGTGGATACTATCTGCACATGGATGGGCCTTTGAGTCTTCTTTATCATTATGTCTCTTTATTTATGGTTATTGAGTTGTATGGCTATCAGCCATGATGTTATACTCTTTGTTGTTGAGAGACATGTAGACTCTTTATCTATTTATCTTCCGCATGTTATCCATTGGACCCTTTTAGTCATTACAATCTTATTTCTTTTCCTTATATTATTCCGTAAATTTATATTGACTAGTCAAAGGGTCAGAGCCTAGTTAGTCAAAGTAGCGTCCCCGGATCCACATCTTGGCCACGTGGCGGGGTGTTGATTTGGGGGCGTTACAATAATAATTTAATTATAAATTTAATAGAATATGTGTGATGACACGGGCCGTGATGTCCAAAACGGATCGATCCGATTATACACGGGCTGTGTTGATCTAACATGATAAGTTCACTCATAATGTAATTAGAGTTAATTATGTTTAAAACTTTTTAAGCCCTAATTGACCTCTATATAAACCCTTAAGACGAAATTTATCCCTCATAACCCTCATTATTTTCTACTCAACCATCACGTAACATCTCTCTCCCCCTCTCCTCTTCGTCGGATTGCTTTTGTCTTCATTCTCAATATCTGTACCAGGAGGTTTGGACAAAGAAGACAACTCTACACGAAGATAAGGCGAAAGGGACACGTTGATCGAGGCACAAATAGGAGATAATTCCCTAGGAAAATGTATGCAATTAGGATAATTAAGGACTAGTTTTTGAGTGTTAATTGATTATTAATGATGATTAAAAAGGACTTTTGGTGGATTAATTGTTTGTCAATCAAATTTTAATGGAAGAGTTCTTCGGATTTAGTTGATGGTTAAAGTAATGTTACACTGTGTAATATGTAACCGAACATGGGTTGTGTTCCCCCATGAAACGGTCTGCATCAGGGGGCCGACGTGAAGACATGTCAGAGACGGGCCGCGTCGACTGATGACACTGGTCACGTTGGATGAAGGAAGTAATATACAAATGCTGAAAACGAACCGCATTCATATGAACACGGTATGCATCCTCTGAGAGGACGACCACGTCATATTCAGCGTGCGTCATTCCGACATGATCGTGTTCCATGGACGAAACGGTTCGTGTCCTTCAGGACACGGGCCGCATCCTCGGAACCCTAATAATGTCTCAAAGCAGTCGCGTCCCTCTCCGACGCATGCAAAACTTTTTCCCCAAATAAAATATTGAGCCTGAGGAAACAACAAACAAAATGGTTTGTGTTAATCCTAACACGATCCACGTCTCCTGATTAATAAGATTTTGATTGAAACAACGGTGTTTCTCTTAGACACGCTTAACCCGGGGAAAACATGAGGCATGTCACATCCAACGGTCGTGTCCTGGAATGATTAATTGGTATGTTTGATTGATTGATTGAACTTGATTGAGGTAGGGTTAGTATACTCTCACGTGAACTTAGCTTTATAGGTAACAAAGATTAAAATATATTAATGATTATGCTTGAATGTGTACATAAAAAGGAAGACCCCGACGGATTGAGAAATTGATCCCTATTGTAATTGGGTTCGTTCGGAAATCATTGAGTCCCTCATGGACTATTTTTTATGGAGATTAATTGATGAGTCTACGGTTGACCCCATGGCCTAACTAGTCATATTGGCGTTGGATATCTGGAATCTTCATGTATTGATAATCACTCATTATTGATTAAATTAAAAGATGTTACCCAAGATGAATGAAAATTGTATAATGAACTGAGCATGAACATATTGATATGTTGTACATCATGAGAATTAGGTGTAATTAATGTTCTTGTCATTGTTACTGAAAAGAAAGATGAAAAGAATTGATGAAAGACTGATAAGTATTGATGCCTCATATCATCCCTATTTTAAAGATAAAGAAGGAAATTTTTTATCTACTCACTTGTTGACGCTTGATTATTTCTTTTTATATGATCTTTGCATACTAAGTGTCACAACTCACAGCTTTTCCTTGCGAATTCAATTCTACATGTAATCTAGATGCTTAGTAGGAGTTCATAGCAGTGATGATGATGGTGCTCGTGACATAGGATCCTGATTTTGTCTTATGATAGTTGACACTCTAAATTATTAGTATTTTCTTTCATTAGTTTTGATGTTTAGCTTTATTGGAACTAATGTATTTTGATTGTTAGTTTTCATATTGAAAAATAATATTTTAGTTTAAAATGTTGAATTTATCTGATATGGGTCAAGTTGTTATCAAAGAAAAGTGAAAGAAGTGAACTTGTAGCATCCCCGAAGTTATGATTTTGCTAGATGACGATATATTTCAAATTTAATAGTCCAAAAAAATAAGAGATATAATATACTTTATTTAAATAAAATACACTTTTATTAACTAAGATATATCTTTGAAGAAATTATTAAGGAACAACAGAGGTAATTGTTTTTCATTAATTCATATCATAGTGTCGATTTAAATTACATGAACTCGTCGTATTATTTTTTTTCATTTGTATTAACATGCAGTTAATTAGAATCGCTAATATATAATTTGAATTATCTTTTATATATTGTCACTTGAGACTTTAGGGGCAATCAAATTTAGTTATTCATATTTATCCTTTAAAAGTTTAAAGAATATAAAAATAATCTAATACTGAATTTAAGATTATGTTAATTATAAAAATATTACCACAATAATAATTATTATCATTATAATTAAATATATTGAACTACTAATAATAATACTAGTATGATTAATTAATATGACAACTATTATTATATCATAGGTCCATGACAATAATATTTTTATAAAGATACACTATTTCTTTTCTGATTTTTGCTTGGTATATAAATTTTATGGATTTAAGATATGAATTAATGATTCAAGTTTACATAATTAAAATTTTAAATTGTGTAAGTTAATGCTATTCTAATAAAAGTTGCGTATTATTTAATATTTTTTTATACGTAAGAAATAAAGTAATATGAATAAGGGTTCAATGTATGTGCTCCCTAGTTAAATAAGGAGCATCATGTTATCTACATCATCAATTGTAGGATATTAAATCTATGGTGAATATTAGATTTTTTCTTTCTTACTAAAGTCATGAAATCGTAGGTAGCATAGGGAGCAATTCCATTTTTTTTTAATGAATAATATACGGCAAGGTTATGTTAAATAGAAGCTTAATAAAACTAAAAAAAATAGCTGCGGGCCCCACCGTTTCCCAACACCACGCGATTAGTTGATACGTCCGCTTCATAATTCGTCAATGAGACCCAACTCGCCGCGATTATTTACCATTAATTAATTAATTAAATAAATCTACGCGATTACTTACCATTAATTAAATCCTCCCCCTCTCCCTAACCACAGAACAAAGACGACCATCCAACCGTAACAGGGGAGCTCTCCCGCCGGGATTCCTCCACGCCGGCGCCTCTCCACCTCCGATGAACGTCCCGCCGCCTCCGGCGTTCGCCGGGGACGACGACCCCGCGGCCGCCCCCTGGGACCTCGGAACTTTCCTCGACTTCACCATCGACACGGAGGACCCGCTCATCCTCTCCTGGGACGGTCCCCCCGGAGACGCCTCCGCTTCGCCGATCCCGCCGTACGATCCCGCTCACCCGGAGGCGGAGGTGGTCGGGTTGCTCCTCGAGAGGAAGAGTGAGACCAGGTTGGAGTGCCCGAATTACTTGGCCGGAAGGGTGCCCTGCTCGTGCCCCGAGGAGGACCAGAAGGAAGCCGACGTGGTTCTGGAGGAGGAAGGCGCCGCCGGGGGGCGGAAGCGGACGAGGACCGGCAGGGCGGCCGCTTCCGTCGTCAGGTGCCAAGTCCCCGAGTGCGAGGCCGATATAAGCGAGTTGAAGGGGTACCATAAGCGGCATAGGGTGTGTCTCCGGTGTGCTAATGCTCAGTCGGTGGTTCTCGACGGGGAGCAGAAGCGGTACTGCCAGCAGTGCGGCAAGTGAGTTCGATTTTGGGGACTAATTTCCTACTCATTTCCTGTGGTTGAATTCAATTTTACTGCACATGATCCTTGGTGCCTTTACTTTCCCCCATTTGATATATACGAACCAAAAGATTGAACCTTTCCTCTAAACCCTCGAATTTTGTCCCTCTGGTTTTTCAGGTTCCACATGCTTTCTGATTTTGATGATGGAAAACGTAGCTGCAGAAGGAAACTCGAGAGGCACAACAAGAGAAGGCGAAGGAGGCCTGTTGATTCAAGAAGTGTAGATGATACAGAAATAGAAACTCCAGAAGACTTACTATATGATGATCAATGTGATGCGGAGCCAAGTAGAGGTAATCTTCATACATTTCAGCAATTTAGTAGTTGTCCGCCTTCCTCTGTGATTCAAGACAAAGAATATAGTGTCTTATTTCTATAGTCATTCTATTGCTTAGAAGATTACAACTTTAGGTAACGTTGCATTAAGAGAAACTTTTGAATGTTAAATAATGTTGCATCAGGATATAATTTTTTTTAACTATTGTGGACCTAAAATAAATCAAATCATACTGGAGAAGTTTATTCGGAAACAATTTATACTAGAAAAAAAAAAGAAGAGATGCACAAAATTTGAAAGTTCTGGCCTTTTATCCAAACTTATCTGCAGAGGGTGCACATAGATGAACAAAAGAGGAGAGATGAAATTATGCATTTCTTTTGAGTTAGAAATTAAATGCCAGGAAAGAGGACGAACTCCAAATTAAATTTTCACTTCCCATAAATAAAGAGAGCAGAAGTCAGATGGCAATAAAGCTAGAATCCTGGTAAAATAAATACGTTATAATCTTGGATGCACATAAATTGGGATCTCTATGACAGTTTGAAAAAAAAATGGACTTCTTGAAAGATGAAAGTCAACTGAAATTCCTAAGAATAGGAATGACTCACTGAGAAATGCATATGGTTTGTTTTTTGTATAAATTAGCATATTTATGCCATAGACATTTTAATTCTCGGGCATGATATGTTTGTTCAAGTATAGATGGCTACAGTCCAATGCTTTCCATGGTGGTAATATCCAATGAGTTTTCATCAAATTTTTCTTTCGATTCATGTGTTCAAAGATATTTCGGCAAGTTTGTCTATGCCATTTGTTTCCCTCATGATATATTGTAATTTTCCTAGAGATGAGCGACTTTGCTTGTGAAACATTTGAGACTGTCGTGAGCAACAAAGTTCTAGATGAAGATGCTCCACTGGGATCTGAAGGTGAGCATCGTTTTCCCACTGGATCACTTCCTAGTCTCAGAACTGATTAGTCCAATAACTTTGCATCTTTTTCAGCCTCCGGTGAAGCTCAGATAGTTGAAAGAATAACTAAGAGCAAATCTGCTATTTCTTCTACCCTATGTGATAACAAAAGTACCTATTCATCTGTGGTATGTTTCAATTCTCTGTTCTTTGAGCTGATAATGTCAATTGGCTAAGTTATTTGTTTGATGAAGTTCTGTTTTGCTTGTTTAGGTTTCTTGTGTTAAAAAACTGAGATCATGATTGATTATTTGATTGTAGTGTCCCACGGGTCGTATATCATTCAAGCTCTATGACTGGAATCCTGCAGAATTTCCTAGAAGACTTCGTCATCAAGTACTCGTTAAAATGTAATTGATTTACTATCTAGGAGATTCATCTTCCTCGTGGTCAGTAATTGTTATTTTTTTCTATTTTGACTCTGCAGATATTTCAGTGGTTGTCAAATATGCCTGTTGAGTTGGAGGGTTACATCCGTCCTGGATGTACAATCTTGACTGTATTTATTTCGATGCCACAGTTTATGTGGGGGAAGGTGATAAACCTTCGCTGTAGTTTTTCTTTTGTATCTAAAAGATCCACATTTGTCCTGATCATCCTTGATTTTTTGAGTTTCTTACTTGTTTCCCAAGGATGTTGTCATAGTTTGTATACTGCAAAGCAACTGAACCATTTTTCCTGTGGCACTGAGATGAATAGATAATGCCAATGATGTGAATTTACTAAGTTTTAGTTTGCTTTGTCATATTAAATCACCCTTGTCCCTAAAGGTGAGCTGAAAATTTGTGTTGTAAATTCTTTGGCATTTAGTCACTTAAAGTATAGGCAGAACCCAACGGGAGTCTTATGGGATTGTAATATTAAACAATGGATCTCTAATAGGTCCCAATTTGCTTAAACTGACTTGAAATTCATCGGAAGACTCCAAGAAGAGAAATTTATATCAAGTTATTTATTTCTTGACTTCTATTGACATGTAGCGAGTTAAGTATGTTTTTATTAAATTCTGAACTAAATACTAATTTAGTATTTAAAAAAATACTAAATTATAATAAGATAAAAGAAAAATACTAATTTAGTAACATTTAAAGTTTGTCATTTATTGTGTCTTGTATTTTATGATCAATATATCATATATATATTATCTGTTCATGAATCATTAGTCTTGTATTGCGTAGATAAAAGAAAAAAAAACACATTGAGTTACATTATTATAATAAGATGAATTATACTAAATTCAGTTTAAATGATTAAACATGATGATTTTTTTTCAGAATATGTTGTTAGTGTCCGATTATATTATAACGTAAAATGTACAAAAGTTGGCATGATAGCATGTTCTTTACCTTTTTCAGTGGGAGTATGATATGATGCTTTGTGCAAGAGTAAATCATGTAGTACCTTTTTTTTCTTTTAGCTATAGTGTATCAACACAATGATGGAATGGAAACTTTGCTTGTTTTTTTTAGGGCAAGAACACGTGAAATGGTCTAACCATTCTACTCATAATTCCACTCCCTTCTCTTCTCATTCTCATTCCATCATAGTTCTGTTTTAGTGCCTGTTGTTGAAGTAGCTTTTCTCGATACAAAGGCCATTTTACTGGCTTCATGGTTGCATCTTAGTGTGTTTCTAGGTTTTTGTTGTTGTGAGGTGATATTAACTTTTTTGAGAGTTATATTCAAGTTGTTGACTTTGTTACTTGTTGATGGGTTATTTTATGTCATATCTTATTGGAAAGAAAAATTAGAAAGCGAAAGAGATGAGCAAGTTTCTTTTCATGGAGATATAGATTATCATCTAAATTAGGTCGAAAACTCATTAATAGACTGTCAGCGCAACTTTTGGTGAAAGGTGAAGAGTTCATGTAGTCATGTTTGTGATGGACGATATAATGTTTGCCTTTCATCTTCTGGAAATAAATGCTTACTCCTTGATTGTTTAATCTTAAGATCTTTAACTCAGGGTTTATTCATGTAGTAATGTTTTGGTGCACAATTGTTTGTTCTTGGCAGTTATCCGGGGATGTATCTGATTGTGTAAAAGACTTGATTAATGCACCTGACAGTTTGCTATTGGGGAGAGGCATGATTTTTATTTACTTTAGCAATAAGATTATTCAAGTTCTGAAAGGTAAGAAGATATTGGATTACGAAACTGGATATTATGTTTCCTTTTCAATCACTTTATACATTATTAACTGCTCTGTGGTATTTGTCCTTTGCTTTGGACTTGGTAATGGATAATATAAGCTTATTAATTATTTATTTTGGAACTTGTGATATTGACTTGTTCATAACTAGCTTTTGGTGATTAACGATATCATGATAAAGTGAAAGTTTACGGCGATATTTTGTCCATAATAAACAACACTTGTAGTACATTAGAGAACCTTGAATTGACTGCTAATTCAGGTTTCTCCATTTCCATTGAGTCACTTATTTTCTTTGGGACATAAATTTTCTATTTGTAGTAGATCTTTATTTGGAATATCATAAATTTTCTATCCATAATAGATCTTTATTTGGAATATTTTGCTTTGTTGTTTGCTGCTATTTTATTGCTTATACCATCTGCAAAGTTTTGCTGATGACTGAGAACGCATGCCTTTAATGTTTTTGAATTGTGTCTGTTTAGATGGAACATCATTGATGAACATAAAGATGGATGTGCAATCACCAAGGCTTCACTATGTTCATCCTACTTACTTTGAAGCTGGAAAACCGATTGAGTTTGTTGCCTGTGGTAGTAACCTTGAGCAACCAAAGCTTCGGTAATAACCTTTCCATACAGTTTTGTGGAAACTGGGTTACTGAACAAGCTCTTTTTTGTTTAGTTCTGCAAGCATTACAAATAATTTTCACATTAGAACACTATTATTTTCTATCATGTTTTAAAATTTAGAAAAGGTTTATTGATTTTACTGCATTCTTCACTTTTACAAACCATGGCAGCCATTCTGCATTACATAGGTGAAGTCTCCCACCCACCACACAGGCAATCCATGTGAGGCCAGTGCTCGATCAATTCCAGACTGTGCAATTGGCATGGGTCAACAAAGTTGATTTCTTTCCTCTTAAATGATTTTTACATGATGGTGGTACACCCCGAGTCCATGCCTAAAGAATTGCAGCCTCTGTCCATTTAACAAATATCTTAAACCTTGGGGGAATGAAATAGTGATATTCATGGGATGATACCTTAGACATACTTCTTGTCAACTGTTCCTATTTTATGCATTTAACTCATTTGGTCTAAATAGCTTGAGAGCTTACTTCCTTGTGTTGGAATCTTTCATAGATGATCTCGGGATGTCAAGAATGTCTTTTTTTCATTGTCTATGTGCTATACGTTTGTTTAGACAGTTAAGAAATTTGCCTCCACAACTCTGTCAGGCAAATTGACTGAGAAGTAGGTACACGTGACCCTCAATTAAAAAGCTTTCCTACTTCTTCCATCTACCTAATCTGCGACATATGGTACTTACTTGCTTGTGCTTTATCGCATGGAAATTCATAACATTACATTGTATCCTTTGGGTCATATTTCTCAATCAAATGTACTTGAACAACTTTTAGGCAATAAATAACATTCATATGAAATAAGGGTTAAAGAAAGTGCTTTGTTTGTTTCCATAATGTATTCCTTTGAGAACAATATTGATTTCATAGATCTTAATCAATAGGTATACGGGCATTTTGTTGCAACTTTTGTTCCATATCTTATATATAGTTTGAATATGATAAGATAATAAATTCTTCTACCATTGTTATTTATTAAATTTTGTATGAATAACTAACCTTGTTGTCTTGGTATGTGTAAAGTTACAAATCCTTTAGTTGTTTCATCGATAAAAAGCTATGTGGCAAATCGGTACTGATGATATTAACATTTGGTATTGTAGATTCCTTGTGTCATTTGGTGGAAAATATCTGAAGTATGATTGTTCGCGTGTGATATTTACGGCAAAGACCAGATGTAGTGATCAAAATGGCACAGATTGTATCTACAATTCCGAACATGAGATGTTCAGAATTAAAATAGCCCACACAGATTTGGGAGTCCTTGGACCTGCATTTATTGAGGTTCGTTTATTCTTTAATGCTAGTTGAATGAGGCTTTTTATTAACTTCGAGAATTCTTCTTAACTGCAGATGAAGGTTTTCTTAATCAGATTTCAGTTATCTTCTTTTTCTTTTCTTTTGTTGTCCTTTATTGGATTTAAGTGGTTTTTTTCTCACAGTTATCATAAGCTATTTTTTCCATTACAGGTTGAAAATGTGTCTGGAATATCCAATTTTATTCCCATCTTAATTGGTACCAGGGAGATATGTTCTGAAATAAAGAGGGTGGCAGATGCACCTGGGAACACATATTTTGCTTCCGGCAATGTGATTGCTGATCCTGATCCAGGGATGTGTGAGGTTATTGAACAGACGCAAAATGCAATGTCACCACTACTTTTGGATATTGGGTGGTTATTAAAGGATCGTCATATAGATGAAAATGATGATTTTTTGAGTTTGACAAATGTAAATCGGTTAACTTCAGTATTACAATTTTTATTACAGAATGAGCTTTTCGGAATCCTTGAAGTGATAACTCAGCGTCTCGATAGTACAATAGGTGTGGATTATTTCACTAAGGTTGACAATTGGACTTCTAATATTAGCTTGAAACAGCTTCAGGAGTACGTTAAAAAGGCTAGAGATATCCTTCATCAGCGAAATCAGCATAACATGACATCAGAACTGCCACCAAGAAGCTTGCCGTTTGGAGTTCCCTTGAAAAGTAGTAGCTTGAAGTGTGATACATATGCCGTGAGTTACATAGATCAAGTGAGTGGACTATGCTTTTGTCTGTTACAGTGATTTTTTTACATATGGTTGTAAGTTAAAGTTGCCAAGGTTTCTGATATTTTTGCCATTGTGAAATGAGTATTGTCCTCTCTTTCACATTTATTGCAGTAAGTAAAATTTGCTAAATAGAAAGCTGATTAATGTTAACTAATGAAAACTTATTTGCAAAAACCTTTTGCAGGATGATGAGGGAAACAAATTGAGCTCAACAAAATTGCCATCGGTTGACAATGTCAGTCTTCCACTAGTACCAAAGAAGACAATTAACAAACAACATTGTTACCCAAATATGGGTATCAAGTACTCTTGGAACAGCAATTCTGTTGCTAACTTAATGAAGAGGCGTCTTGCATTATTTGTCATGATTAGCGTTCTATCGTGTTTAGCGGCATGTGCCATTCTTCTCCATCCACACCAGGCTGGGAGATTTGCAATGTCCATAAGAAGATGTATGTTTGGTGCTCCCATGGCTTAGAAATCAGTCAAAAGTTGATGTTGCCTTTCTTTTATCTTTCCTAAGATGTACATACAGAAGACTTGCTCAGGGTCACTGCACCTTCAAGCAAAGATTGTATAAAAGTTTAGGAGTTTGGAAATCAATACTTCTTTTTGCACCTGCTACAACATTTCAAAAGGTGGTAAAATATTTCAGAATTACTGAGATTCTAATTCACTTTACTTCAAATTGGCACCTGCTTAGAATTTCTTGTGCCAAAAATCTCTGAACCTCTTTGCTTTCCCTCACATTCTGTTTTATCACAGGGACATTTATTCTGTTTCCTGTATTGAACTTAATGCACTCCTATTTGTTCAAAGATTGTTAAGAACTTGAGATTGAATAAATAATCATCCAGCATAAATAAAGTTATACTGAATAATCATACTACATATTGTTAACAAACTGAACTTAAAAGTTTAGCTCTTTTGAGGGGTGACAACTCAGAGCCATATTTAAGTTCATGACATAATATGTGGTTTGTGGAAATAATGTATTTGAACTTTTTTTATTGTATCATGGTCTTTATAAACTACAAAGCACATATACATATGTGTGTCACATGAGTCGTGTGCACACATTGATGGCGATCTAAATTAAATTCCTGGACCCGGAAGCAATCTCACACCTCCTGCCACGATTGACATGATCTTACCCTCACAAGGCCACCACCACCACCAGGAACTGGACAAGATCTCCAGATTCCAGAAGAGAACACAGATAAATCCAACCACAATCCAACTTACTGCATGAGGCTGCAACAAAAGCCAAAGAGAAAAAAATAAAATAAAATAGAGTTTGTAATGTAGTGCAATCCAAAACATGATTAGTGTTTATATTAAGCTACAAATTAATATCAAACTTACATTACACATTCTTTTTCACCTTATAAATATTATAATCTATATTCCAAGACATGCATGCAGCAGAAAAAAGACCATTAAATTGCAATATTACCTCTCGAAAGCAAGAGAAATAAAGGAAAAAAATCATCAAATTGCAAAAAAGAAAACAATGAAGATTAACATGATCCACACAAACACTAATTAAGAAGACTTTGCAGCAACGACAACATCTTCAACATTAATTAAACCACCAGAGGGCAAGTGGAGAGTGACAAGTGATTAATGTCATTATTGTTAAGAGGACTATTTTGAGGTGAGAGAGACAAGGAAGAGCCAAAAGAGAGAGAGAGGGAGAGAGAGAGAAAGAGGTGGTGAGAGGAGAGAGAAAGGGACTCGTAGAAAAAGATCCCAATCTTTCTTTCGGGGAAGTAAAGACAGAGCATGCACCAAATGGTGTGCACAATTAATGGTGTGCGTGGAGCACATGCTAAGACACGTACGTCCAACAAAACGACAAGCTCGCCTTGTCTTTTAGTGCTTGATTGCCCACCACCTTCTCTCTCCTCTCTCTTTCTCTCTCCTTCCTTTGTAATATCTCTCTCCTATATTTTTTTTCCTATTTTTCTCTCGTTTCATCTCTTTTGCTCGAGTCTTATTAAATTATAGTATAAATATAAGTATTTTTGTATTTTCGAACATAATTTTAGTCAATACCCAATTTACATATTTATAGGTGTTGATATATCTCCCTAATTTGATTCAAACGTTGGATGCCTAAAATTTTAAATTTTCCAAATGAGATTTCATCTATTGATTAGTCAATTGAACTAATTACGATTACAAAACTTTAAATTAATGAAATGATCGATTATACAATAATAAAGGTGTAACTCGTGCCATGGGTGGATCTATATTATGAGCGGCGAGGCCTTATCCCATATACGTAATATATTAGTAGTTTAAAAATAATAAATATTAAAATATGATAGAATTATTTAATTACTTAATTAAATAGTTGAGTTTGGTTAATATTTTATTTTATTTGGATAAAAAATAAGGTCAGAATTTTAGTTTGATTCTCACTAAAATATTTAATAAAATTAGATCCTTGAACTAGATCATGTAATCTTAAATTTAAGAGTTTTAATTCTTGCAAAATGTAAAAACTAATAGTTCATGCAAAACCACAAAAACTAATTTTCTTTTTTCTTTATTTATCTTGTGCGAGTTTTTTTCTTTTCTCTTTCATTACTTCTCTTTATCTTATTTAAATTAAACTAACTTCTAATTTTATTTATTAATTACTATATTTATTTAATATTATTTAAATTTAATAAGCTATTTTTACTACTACTACTATTATTATTATTATTTTCCCTATATAATTTTCTTTATTTAACATTTTAGTATTTTTTATTATTTTACTTAAATTATAGTTTAAATTTAACAAAATATTTTATTATATTATACATAAGATTTAATCTATATTATATGTTATAATTATTTAAGAAATTAATCTACTATATTATCTTAAATATATTACATAAAAAATTATTATTTTAAATTTTTAATTCAGTTTAACTTATTATCTTCACTAAAAAACTATTTTATCTTCTCGATTCTCATATTTTATTCAAATACACATTAAAAATAATCTATTCAATCAATTTTTTAAATTCTCATCACTATTTTTAAAATAGTTCATCCAAACACTCATATAATCAATTTATCGACCAGTTTTTAAAATTTCCTAGAATTTAAATTCTGAGAGTCAAATAGCCCCCATATTTAATTTTTATTGATAATATAACTTTATATATTTTGATCCATCTTAAATTTTAATAATTTACTTTTCTTTTGTCCTCTCCTAATTTTTAATCCTAGTTACTCGCAGCGCCCTTTGTTCACGTCTTATCTCCCTCACCTTCGTGATTATTAATTAGTTTCGTTCACTCCTAAAATTTTAATACTACTTTCTTATATCATTATTTTAATCTTACTTTATAAAAATATTTTATACACTATAAAAAAATTATACTAAATACAATAGGTAAAATAATGGCAATAAGAGTTTAATATTCATCATTAATCTCAAATTTGATTATCGAATCAAAACTTTAGGATACAAATTAAATTTGATCAATTCAATTATTGCTGAATTCGAATATTCAGTAAAGGTCTAGTTCAATTATCAGAGTTGTTAATTTAGTCAAATTTCATTTTTTTTCCAATTCCCAACTAAATATTAATAATAATTTTAATGGCCATAAATTATTTGTCCATAGTCCTCTTCTATAGCACTCAACGTGTAGACTTAGCAAACATAATCAATCACTAGTACAACAATTATTAAACATGCACGACAATAATATCAAAACCAGTTACATTTTCGAGTGCCATTATTAATATTTTCTCCCCCAACTGTTTTTAGTGTTATACAGCAAGAATAATAAATTAAGGAGATGTTATGTAACCCTTTTGGCACCTTCGATGATGTGCAAAATCGAAGTCTCGATCACGTCTTTCACTAATTGATATGACAGATCGCATATAATTCAAGCCATATAATAAGACCGACTTCTATGATTAAGATAATATTTTTTTTTCATTATCAGTGTGCTCTGTAATCAAAGCTTAAGATCCTTCATGAAAAAAAATGGATGATTAAAAATTAAAAAAAACTGTTTTTATTAAATTTAATATAGTAAAAAAAAATATTTCCATTTTCTCTCCTATAAGTCATTTCTACTTTATTCCCTAAATTTTAATTTTATTTGATTATCTTTTTCAACTTTTCAAACACTTTGATTTAATCTTAATTGCATAAATTTTATAATATATTTAATTTTATAACTTAATTTAATTAACTTTAAATATTTTATAATTTAAAAAATAATGGTCAGGTTCAACAAGTCAAATTTAATTCAACCTGAATTTAAATTTAATTCAATCCGATCAATTTTTATAAGGCCGAATTAAGATCCAATCGAGATCGTGTTTAATAGGATCAGATCATCCAATCAGTTTTATTATTTATTTAATATTTAACATGAACTATTATATTTAATATTCATTTTTAAAGCATGAAATAACTTTTTTTCAAATACTTAGAATACTTCATTGTAATATATTTTAAATTTTAAATTAAATTCAACCTCCATATTAAATTAAAATTAATTTATTTAAAAAATAAAAAATAAGTGATCGAGTCGGATTGAATTCACTCAAGTTGAACATTTTCAACTCATATCATTCTGACATTGGTCAGATTCAACTCGACCAAAAATCCGAACCAATCTAATTTAGATACGTTGGTTACCTGGTGAACACTTATAGTGAAGAAGATAAGATGAACAATGATCCCATCTATTTTTTTTTCGTTTTTGAAATTTTTAAATATAAAAGATTAACTAAGTTTAAAAAGATAAATATGTAATTAAAAAAAATAAACTTTAAGCATTTCCGATAAAGCAAAACTGTTTGAAAAGTTGAGGGGATTTAAATGTGTAATATTAACGTTTGGAAGTAAATTGGAAATAACATACAAAAATGAAATTAACTTAAAAATATATTGTAAGTTATAACACAACGATGCGACGCATGTCAATTTTCATTATTAAAATCGATATTGAGATGCAACTAAAAGTTGGTATCACACTAAATAAAAAAAAATATCAAAACACAAAATTTTGCTAAGAATCAAATGCAATATATATATATATATATATATATATATCATGATAAAATATCACATTTAATACAATTTAAATGTTTGAAATGTCAAATAGTCATAGAATTTGGATGATTGTATATTTTGTTCATATGCATGCGTGGAATTCTTTTAATAGAAAATTTAAGCTGCGATTGGTGAAGTTGAGCCAAAAAGCCCGGGCTGTAATTAATTTTTTTTTTTAAGGAAACAATCACAAACCTTGTTTAGGAAAAGAAAAAAAGCAACAGAAAGCAAGCAGCCCTCACTTAGCATCTTGCATTGAAAAGTAAAGGAAGCTCATCTGATAATAATACAAAAAAGTTGATGGAATATATCATTTAGACAATGCACACGGTCAAAAAAATGCACCTTACCTTATCTTCTCCTCCTATAAAAAAGATTTATCAATTAAGGCTCTAATTAGAACCCTCTTTTATATAAAAAAAACTAAGTATAATTGAAACTGAAATAAAAAATAAAAAAACCCTTTTGTTTTACACATATCACACAACCACATATTAGAAAAATAACAATGTCCTTTTTTATATTTTCTTCATATTTTCGTCTAAGTCCATCCAATTTTTATTCTCATTGTTTTTTAATAATGAATATTTTTTATACTCGAATAAATAGCATCTGTTTAATAATTTATTTATTTATTTATTATTACTATATTTATAAAAATAAAATAAGGGGCTTAGTCTTCTCAAAATGAGAGGGTCCAGAGGGAGCCATAAAATGAAACGATACAAAAGATAGTGGGTCCTTTTATACAAAAATTAAAAATTACTTAGTAATTACTTTCATTTGATAAGCAAATCTGAATGAAAAGAGTAAAATCATAATTAATGATTGAAATATTTTTATATTACATGCATGAAGAGTAAGATATAAAATTAAATCAAACTAAACTCACAACATAAATTATAACAAAGTACATATCCCAAAGCAAAGCACTGTTTTAACCTTTGTTCACAGGGTCCTCTCTCTCTCTCTCTCTACTGTTTTCCCCTGACAAAACACTAGCAGACAAAAGCAAGAGAGATGGGGACAGATTGGTGGTACAAAGGTGCCCCTGTGAGGGGGAGGGAGCCGCCACGTTTCTACTTGCCAGTGGTGAGAATCTGTCCTCTCTCTCTCTCTCTCTCTCAAAGGCTAATAAACGGTGGGGCATGTTTTGATAGTTTTGTTGTTCTCTTATATATACATCAAGGTCATGGAGATATTATGCACTACACCTCCTTTCTATACATCAAATACATGAAAATTATATTTTGGGGCATTCAGATCCAAACTAAAAATACTTCATCATAACTTGGAGATTTGTATTCATGGAAAGATGACAAAAGACAAGAGGGATGCATATTAAAATGTCTCATATAATGTGCTTCTTGTCCTATTATGGAGGATACATTACTACCAAGAAAAAAATATATAATTTTTTTTACAATGTATGCACATACATATATAAATATTATTTATTATGCCAAGTGTATGTGTGCACTTGGGAATTGGCATACACCTTGGACTTCACCTCCCACAGCTACACCCACCTCATGATCAGTGTCACATTCCATGGTTTGATTGAGTGGCCCATTCAAAGATTCAACTTTGTTCTGTCTGATTAGTTGACTTGTTCCTATATTTTTTTTCTTATTCTCTTATTCTTATTCTTTTGTGATTCTATAATTCATGTGTCACATGGAACTTGGTTTAGAAAAAAAAGAGAGAGAAAAAGAGGCAAAAGAGTAAGAAAGCAAATGGAAGAAAAGTACAGTGGAGTGGAAGAGAAGAGGACATTTTAGCTAAATGGAAAGGATCAGAACAATTTGTTGATGCAGTTGTAGAGCAAATTGCATGTGAAAAAGAAGGCAAAAAGATGTGCTGATTAAAAAGATACATTTTTCAGATATAAATTTCTCATTCAAATTTGCATCTGAGTAAAAAGAAACTAAAGGTTTTCTTTTATCTGAGATCATTTCCTTAATGCACTTGTCCTCATAGTGGGTAGGTATATGGAGGCTTAGTTTTATTATTAGCTTTCTTTATGATATAAATTTGGTTTTAGACATAATTCATCACAATTTATTACCTGTTAAATTTATCAATTAAATAGTGGGAAAAATATTTGTCATGCATTGCACTCGCTACTAACTAAAAATGACTAGATTAATTATTGTGTTTTTTTCTAAATGATGTATGTATCAAGATTTGAACAAAAAGTTATTAACATATTTATTTCACTCTAAAAAATTCGGACCATTTTTACCCTCTAGATTAACACTTTTCAAGGCAAGAAAGAGAACCAAAGCATGCATATAAATTGAAGGATATTTTTAAGGGTTTAATGGAGGTGAAACACCCTTCCAGGTGTTTCACCGTGAAACACCCATGTGATCAACCGTCTATCTTTAAATATATGGTTTAAATTAAAAATAACTTAAAACCACCTAACTAAAATAATATAACCACTTTCTCTCTCCTCTTTTAATCTAAACCATATATTCAAAGATAGACGGTTGATCACACGGGTGTTTCACGGTGAAACACCTAAAGGGGTGTTTCACCTCCATTAAATCCTATTTTTAATATAAAAAAAATATAGAAGCTCCTTAATTCAGTAGGGAGTATCATATTATCTATATTCTCAATTATAAAATTATAAATTTATGATGGATAAATTTTAAAAAAAAGAAAAAAATTAAAAAAAATTTAACATCTACTAAAAATTTAATATTCGCTCCCTATTTAATTAGAGAAATATAATTATTAAATTCTTTTAATATTTATTTTTGTAGTTAGGAGTTTGCTAGACTCTAACTTGTCCAACTTTATATGAGACCTTAAAAATATTTTTTTTGGCAAAGAAATAGCGAACCAATCAATGATTTATTTATCGCTTAAAAAAATATAATTTTAATATGGAGGATTGATGAGATGATGGTAAACTATTCTCCGGTCAGAAATAAAATATGCATGTCATCGTATCATCCTCATTTAGAACAAATGATCAAGAAATGCCTCCACAATACAAACAAAACAAGGGCAAATGATGCCAACCCACTCCATCTATTCAATCATTTAATTTTGTTCCTTCTTCCTTTCTTCTTTTACTTTTGACTTGGTGTTGGCCATTCATTCTTCCCATCTCTAATCGATTTGATAAATCAACAAACATCCACAAGAAAACTTTGTTCCCTTTTCACATGTAAGATATAAACTTATATGATTAAGTGCACTTCTTAATTAATTGTAATATTTATTGATCGAATTGAACCGTGGCATAAAGAATTTTGTGTATTAAAAAAAATATGTGTTCTGATGAAGCATTTTTTTTCCATTATGTGTTCTTATTTACTATTTGGTAATTAGGAAAAGATCAGTTAGAAAATAATTGACAAAGAAAATTAGGACTAAAAAGATTATTTAATTTTCTAAATCAAATATATACTAATTGAGCCCTTTTTTATAATTTATTTTATTAAAATAAACAGAACCTAATATTTGAGATTTTACTCAGCTGAACAAATATATGATCGAACTTTTTCTATTTATGGATCTAAATATTGAATGGTGTAAAATTTCTCATGCGTAGGTCAATTGTGTTTTATGTGCATGGTTCTTTTTTGCAATTAATAAATTAATAATCATATACGTGTATGTGGAATTGTACATATATATGCGAGTTGTGAAGAAAATGTCTCACTAGAAACATTTTTTTACATAATTTTTTTTTCTCTCTCTCTCTCTCTCTCTCTCTATATATATATATATATATATATATATATATAATATGCTAAGTTTATATATATAATATGCTAAGTTTGGTGAGGCGCTTGCGTCGTCCTCACGCACTGCACGCAAACCTCTCTCACTTCCCCCCTTTTATACTCTCATTTTATTTTATGTTATGAAGTTTGCTAACTAGAAATTAACTCTTTATGAAATAGTTTAGAATTTCAATTTTACTTGATAAAGGAAAAAAAATTAAAGAATAAATAATGAAGGACAAATAAGGTAAATGAGTTAATATTATTTAAATAACATAATTAAAGAGAAGAAAAATGAATGATAATTTTGTTGAACTAATATATTTTAAAATATATATTTATAAATTTAATTATATAAGATGAAAAGTAAAAATATATTTTAAATATTTATTTTTTCTTATTTACATTTTAATTTGAGATTAAAATAAAAATAAATTTAAAAAAAAAGTAAATAAAAGGCACATTCTCTTTTATTTTTCTTCGTTAAAATGTAATCAAATAAAAAAAATAGAAATGCTACCTACTTAAATAAGTAGCATCGTACTACTTCTTATAACAATCGTAGGATATTAAATATATGATGGATATAAATTTTTTTTTCTTAAATAGTTTGTTATAAATTGTTAGAATATCCTACGATTGTTAAGATAAGTAATACGATGTTATCTATTTAAATATTTAGCATTTTCATTAGACCCTAAATAAAATTAATAATTTAACCTACTGTTACTTCTCGTTATTTTCTCTCCATTCACCTCCTATTAAACATGCCCTTATATCAAATTAGGTATTGTAGTAGCACTTTCTGTTCATGCACTAAACTAAAATAAGACTATGCTTATAAAAAGGTTGGTGTAGTGAACTAGTGATTATCAGATGGTTTAAATGGTAAAGGATTTTGAATTTTAAAATCAGAATTGAAAAGTTAAGAGTTTGAGGACTTTTAATCAAGATGATTTTAAATCTTTTATCCTTTTGACATGTGAAAATAATTAGTTGTAAGGGTTTAATTTTTTTTGCCATAATTATCGAATAATTAACTCATGAACTTTCACCGCGGAATTTATATAGGCATACGTGAATATATTATATCACCATCAAATGATTACAAATCAGTGACAATTATTAAAGTTAAATATGATGATGTACCTAAAAGCAGAAAACACGTTTAATTTATATCAGTTTTGCATTTTTAAACGAGGGTTAATCACTTCTCTCAAGCCTGTCAATTTTTTTTAATATCGTGACAGCGATAACTCCATTCACAAAATTTTTAACATACAAGAAATAAAGTTATAAATTTTCATTTATTAAAATCATGAGTCATATAAAGTTAAAATTAAAAATATATTTTAAATATTTTTTTTTCATCATTTACACTCTAATTTGGGGTTAAAAATGGACTCCTAAAAAAATGAAGATAAATGAAAAGAACATTCTTCTTAATTTTTCCAACTAAAATATAATAGAAAAAGATTAATAAATATAAGGGCTACTTTACACCAAAAAAGAAATAACATGTGTAGCAAATATTACCTTTTATTTTTCTATTTAAATGTATCAATAGCAACAACATCATTAAAAATAAATTTCAATAATATTAATATAATATTTTTATTTTAATGTATATACTAATTAAGCTAAAATTTTGATAATAATAAGATAAAATGTTATTTGTACTTCACTCTACACCATATATATTATTAACTTAATATGAGATCATCGAATTATTTAATATTCATGATAATAAATTTTCAATTATTTATGAGACTTATACTTAGTAATTACTTTGTTGTAATCTGCATTTTTATTTATTCGAATAGCAAAAATTGAACGGAATAGCAAGGAGTCCTTATTTAAGTATGTTTTAAATTTAAATTTTTTTGTATGCTTATTTTGTTAAAGAAATTAATCACGATAATTAAATATACGGTCAGGACGAAATTTGAATAAATGAAAAAAATGAGTGCTTATAGTGTACCCATTTATCTCATTAATTTCTATTGTGGATTAGTTAATATAATATGAATATATAAGTTTTATTTATCTCTAACAAAATAGTAGTAAAAGATTACGGATGCATGATCACAACCATCATCTTAGGTATCATAATTATTTGTGGAATCAAATTTACTTTCTAATAAATTGCAACTTCTTATATGTGGACCCCCTCGAAAATTTAAAAAAAGAGAAATAAATACTCTTAATTCACCTTTTTTTCGGAATAATAGTATTTGTAATAATATAACAATTTGTTGAGCCGCCTCCTTTTGGCTTTTTGTCGTCTCCTTCGTCCTCTCTCTCTCTCTCTCCCTCCCCTCTTTTGTGTTGTCTGTCTGTTTGCGTTTGACTCCTCTTTCTCTCTCCTCTGCCTTCGCGTGCTCTCTTCAAAGTTCAAACCTCCTCCTCCCTCTCTCATCTGTCTCTCTCTCCCCCACCACCACACCACACCACACCACACCCTTCTCTCTTCTCCTCCTGCTCCTATTTGTTCTCCTCCTCCTCCTCCTCCTCTGTTCTCTCTTGTAGCAGCGTCTCCTTGTACGAACTTCTACTACAATTACTGCTACTTCTACTACCACCACCTCGCCACTGTGTAAAGCTCACAACTTTTACTCGAGACTGCGCGGTATCAGGCGGGGAGGCGAGGAAACCGATCGCTCGGGGAGGGATTGCTCGGGGATTCAGCGGCTGGAGGGCGTGCCATGAGTAAAGGAGGCGCCTTTCCTTGCTCGAGCCGCTCTGCTCGCGTTGGTTCGTGCAGTTGAAGAAGGAGGTCCGAGGGTTTCTGCCGTCCCAGGGGCGCGTGGGCGCGGGTGCTGCCATGGCCGGGAGCAATGAGGTCAACGCCAACGAGTCCAAGGTGAGAAAAAAAAAATAGTTCTTGTGCTGTTAGATTGCATGTTCTCCCCCCATGTTTTTGCTGGATTTTAGATGAAGATTCCATCTTTATCGAACCTTTTGCCTCTGTTGTGATTCTTGGGCGTGTGAGGATTAATGGGTAGCGACTTGGTTTTGGGGCATTGTTTTGGTGGATTGTTGATCGCCAGGGGTTTGATAGGAACCGGAGATGTGATTTGTTCGAATTTGTTTTTGTTTTCGTGGTTATTAGGGTTTGGTGTTCTTATTTCTTTTTCTGGTTACTTGTTCGAATTTGGTGACCTAACTAATAGATTATCCTGAACACTTGTAGAAATGGATACTATATTTAGTCCTTGCCCTTGATACAAAGAAACGAGTAAACAATACGCAAAACTCCAATTAATTTCCCTTGTTGTCTTCACCTTTGCTCATGGATGTTGATCAAATCACAGAAAAGGGGAAAAATTAGGTAAAAAGGTTCTCACCATTCCACGAATTGCAAAAAAGATTTAACTTTTACTGCAACATGCACCTTCAATTCCTCTTGTAATGATAGAATCGAAACAAAAGTACGAGGAACTCACAAAACTCTACTAATTTATCTTTTCTTGGTATGGTCCAAGGCTTTGCTTTCTTTTTTAATGACGGCTTTGCTTCTTTGATACTTGCACAGATGGTGGTTCCCCTTCATACAAGGGTTCTTATTTCCAACTTCAAGCTGGCTTACAACATGCTGCGGCGTCCTGATGGCACCTTCGACCGCCACCTTGCTGAGTTCCTCGACAGGAAAGTTCCTGCAAATGCAAACCCTGTAAATGGCGTTGTGTCATTCGACATCCTCATTGATCGGTCCACCAACCTCCTTGCCCGCATCTACCGTCCAGCTCCCTTCACCTCATCCCCCAGTGTCCCCCTCCTCTCTGAACTCCAGCAACCACCTTCTGCACAACCCTTCCCTGTCATCATCTTCTTCCATGGTGGTAGCTTTGCCCACTCCTCTTGTAATACTGCCATCTATGACTCTCTTTGCCGCCGTTTTGTGACATTATGCAGTGCAGTCGTTATATCTGTGGATTATCGGCGTTCACCAGAGTATCGATATCCTTGTGCTTATGATGACGGGTGGGCTGCTCTGAAATGGGCTTCTCATGAGCCATGGCTTCATAGTGGAAAAGATTCAAAACTTCGTGTGTATCTAGCCGGTGATAGCTCTGGTGGAAACATTGCTCACCATGTAGCTATTCGAGCTGCTGAATCTGGAATTAATATCTATGGAAATATACTCCTCAATGCTATGTTTGGTGGGAACACCCGATCTGATTCTGAGAAGAGATTGGATGGGAAGTATTTTGTGACAATTCAGGATAGGGACTGGTATTGGAGGGCGTTTCTTCCCGAAGGGGCTGATAGAGATCATCCGGCTTGCAATCCCTTTGGTCCCAATGGTGTGAAACTCGAAGGGATTCCTTTCACGAAGAGCCTTGTTGTAGTATCAGGGCTGGATCTCATGCAGGATTGGCAATTGGCTTATGCTGAAGGCTTAAAGAAGGCTGGCCATGATGTGAAGCTTATTTATCGTGAAGAGGCTACCATAGGGTTCTATCTGTTGCCTAACACTGACCATTTCCATGAAGTTATGGAGGAGATAAAGAACTTTGTGTGCTCTAACACGTAGTACATATACAACAGCTCATATTCTTACCTACAGTTTCATAGGCTTATACATATCGGAAGCTTGACTTATACTGCTCAGTGCCAAGGTGAGGCGCTGCAGCTTGAGTGGTAGCTTTCTTTGTTGCCGCAGCTGCTTGCTTTCAGGAGTTTATGGAGTTTGGCTCTGGTGTCAAGGCATGTACTTGAATTCAGATATTCTGTGACAGGATTTCTGTGGTGTGCCCCAGGTTCTATGTGAGAAACTTATGCAGATGTTGTACTCACTAGTGAATTGATGCTGACTTATTCCGTAGGCGTGTTCTTCAACTATACTTGTCTGATGTGATTCCGTTAGCCCTGATCCAATTCCACTAGTTTGGTGAAGTTGGAGGATGGTTCTAAGTTTTATAGATGACTTGTTTCATGGAAGAACAAGTGTTATTTGCTTCTACTAATGTATCTCATCATGTGACATATGTTCTCGACCATGTTGTATAATTAGGTTCTGGAAAAGGGGAACCTTGTGTCTATCTTACAGTCGATCGCCAGAACCTTATTACTGGCTTAATGTTGTAACCATTAATAGCAACATGGTGACATATGCTAGTCTCTTTTTATGTTCTTTGCTCCTTGTGTTGGCAGCAACATAAAAATGCCTGCTTTCATATTCTTGCCAAATTTCTCTGTTAACTCGCCTGTTCCTTCATACTGCGGTTACTATATAACTGGTAAATGGTAAAAGTATCTTGGTAAACACCAGAATTTGAACTCTGCTGTTGGCTGTATCAACTGATATCTTTGTGATTCCTATTGCTCTTCCTTTTCCTTGTCTCCTTCTGTTTGAACTATTGTCCATGTCGTCACACAAAATTTGTTACCATCTCCACCTGCTGAACTTTACAAAAACGTGGAGAATATCTTATACCGTTTATATTTTGAGGGAGTTTCTTTTTTCTGCAGGAAATATATATCTCTTTATGTGATATCTGAAGTAGTAGTTTGCTCACATTACATTCTGAAATGGGTAACTATACACAGCTGGATTCTGAAAATTGTATTATCCATGGAAAATATATATAATTTGGTGCTGAGGTTAACAGTCGATAGTTGGCAGAATGGGGGGATGGAGGAGAGGAGGATGAAGAGGTCAGAGAACAACTAGCATTACACCTTTGTCATTTATTCCGGTTTTGCTCTGCAATGCAAGTTTCTTCCAGTCAGGCACTCTTTCATGGCAGCTTCGGTGGAGCAGTCTGTTCTCATGGTGGGGGCAATCCCCTCGAAGAAACACATGGCTTTTGGTCTCTTGCGAACTCAGCCCTGCAGCTGCTTGGAATTTATTGGCCTTGTTGTCTTTTGTGACAACACACGCAGGAGCTTTACTACCTCTGGACACTTGAATGACAGACACAGCTACTATTATATTTATATATGACTGCAGGAGTGCTTGCTTTTGTTTGACCTGTGGCCTCTGCATCTTAAGAGCAAATGGATAGTTGTCATCTCTGCCACTGTAAAAATTTACTTGTTCCTATAAGTGCTTCCTGCATATAAGGTATTTATCTTCTAATTTGTTGTCCTTCTGTCCTCTGTGTTTAGAGTAGAAAGATGCATTTATTGGCCTTAAAAGAGCCCCATGTATAAGTGAGCTTTTAGAATTTGGAATATGGTAAATTCCATGACTGCTTAGAAAACTATTACAAAGGGTTCTCACACCATAATGCAAGTACTTTTAGGTTGTTGTCTAACTTTGTTCAATTAAAACATTTATTGGTGCCTCGCCACTCGAGAAAAAAAGAGGTCACTTCTTCAAGTTAATTGCTTTGAACTATTTTACCCCTTATCATCTACTTCATTTATACATATTCCTTGTTTACAATTTTATTTTCATCTTCGTTAATTCTAAGATAATTTATTCTCAAAAAATGACAAAACTAAGTTTATTATTCAGCTTTCTTTTATGATTATTTTTATTTGGAATTTTCACAAAGTGTTTTTTAGCTATCTTGAGCATTCCAATTAGATTTTAATTTTAAAAACATTATTGTTATGATACAAGATAAAATGGAAAATTATGTCTAGAATTTGAAATATGTGAAACATTAAATAGAAATATATTACAAATGTTGGTAGCATGCTTTGGACTTCATTGTCAGAATAATTTGAATTAATACGTATTTACTTCTAATTAAATAAATAAAATATTTAGAACAATGTTATATATACAAATTCAATTGAATTGTTAATTAATATTTAGAAGTCAATTATCGACAAGTTTAAACTACAAATTTTAAAATTAAATTATATATTATTAACAAAATAATTATCATTAGGTACAACTATCAATAATTAGTGGATTTGAATATTGAGTTGATACGGAACCTACTACAAAATAAAGTGAGAAAAATGGAAGTGCATAGCAAATTGCTATGCACTCAGTGTGGTGCATGATATTGATCATTGATTTAAAAATCAACGACCCAAATTCTATCTAATTAAAAATTTGGATCATTAATTGAATAGGAACTGGATAATTGATTTTTAAATTAATGGCCCAGATCATACATCGCATTGAGAGGCCGTTTGGCGTATTCCAATTTTTTGTTAACCGGTAATTTAGATCACCATTAAAATAGATTACCACTTTATAAATTACCGGTAATATTATATATAACGTTTGGTAAGTTGCAAAAACATAAATTATAATTTAAATTATGAAACAAAAAATTACTAAAATACCTTTCAAAATTGTTGAATTAAAATAAATATAAATAAAAAATAAAAAATGAGTTAGGTCAAAATATGAGTTTATATTATCAACCATTCGTAAAATAATTAAAAAAAATAGATGATAATGTTGAACACTATTATTTTGTAATAAAATATAAATATTTTTAAAGTTCGATTGAAGGGATAATTTTATCAAAATGCATGTCATCTTGCTGGTAATCTGGAAAGACACCTCCCATGAGTGCTATCTTCATTACGAGTAAGGTGGTAATTTAGATTACCTAAGAAGTAAAAATCACCGATAATCTGTTACAGACAAACGTAGTAATATAGTGGGCCCTGAGAATTTTAAATTAAATAATCGGTAATCTATCTGCATTACCTCATACCAAACGTCCCCTGAGTGTATAGTAATTTGCTATGCACCCCATTAACCTTAAATAAAATTTATGAACTAACATAAAATTGATCTTTTTAAAAAAGATGATTTGAAATGTGATAGCCAAATATGTGTGTGTAAATGCTTAGCTCATGAGGTGGCGTGAATTTTTTTTCCATTAATTATGATATGCAGAATATTACTAAACTATGACTGAAATTGGAGATTGGAGAAGATAAATGCTTAAATCTATTTAAAAAAAAACGATTTCCACCAAAATGTGGTACAATTTTATTACCGAATGGTGTGGGCTCGGATCGTTTAAACATTCAGCCCAATGGAATTTTAAACAATTACATAGTATCCAAGGCCCAAAAGCAGTGACCTATGCTTTGCTTCTTCTTTTTTCTATATCATTTCCTTATTCCCAGCATTTTTTAACTTTGTGTTTTCATTTATTAGTATACATTTTTCTTATGAATAACTATGCGAATGGTCTCTTAAGTACAGTACTCCTTGTATATTTAATGTCCTCTGTTTTTTATTATTATCTTAAATATTGTGGTACAAAGAAAGAAAATGACTCAATAAATGAAAACTTACCATAGTCTCTCACGAGGGACTTAACAAAAAAATGATAAAAAGTTTGGAGATGACAAATATGAAAAGCAGTTAGAGAGATATAATGATAAAGTTAGGGTACGAAGTTTACTATATTTTTTTTGTCTATGCATAGAGAGTTAGAGTAGTTGGCTGACTCGACCAAATTTAGGTTGTGATATTTGAACCATTGCCCCGATTTGATCGAGTCAAATTGGGTAGTCGGGCCATTCGATTAAAACATACTAAAAAATAAATTCAAAAAATATTACCTAATACCAAAATATACTAGAAACTAATCGAAATATAAGCCATTATTACCAAATGCAATCATTGCACTATAGGTTTTCTCTATTTGTTTTTATCCAAGATTGCAAGTTATCAAATAAATTTTATGCATAAAAGTGGTAGTGCCGTATTTATTGTAATGAAAATGTGCTACAAAAGATAATTTAAAATATACAAATACAAAATATTTTCATTATATAATTCACTTACTTTTCTCAAAATAAAATAGTTAGTTATAAATAATATTTCGTAAAAAATTGACAAAATCATTTGATATGTTTTAACTCAACCATATTTTTTCTAAAAAAATATAGTTGAGATTGAATGAAGTTAAGTTCACTCATGCTTGAAAAATCTAAATTTTACTTAACATATGATGGTCGAATTAGATTCGAATGAAAGTATCCCAATCATGATGGTTGGGTGTAACAATGACACCTAAATGCATTTGGTTAAATTATGATGAGTATGATCAGTGAACAGTCGTTGAGAGACCATTATGATCACGATGATCATGTATAATATTCGCAATCGATTATTAATAAAAGAAAGCGTGACAGGGCAGTCATAATAGTTCATTGTGAGCACGAATAAAGCTACATCCGGATGATTCCCAAATATTCATCGTAATTTTTCGCTCATTAGTATCAGAGCTTATGGGCGGCGATGTGTGCTTAGCCCGTTGAACGTTTCGATCCAAAATCGTTTCGACCGCTTACGCAACCATCGAAACGACTTTCCATCCGTTGAGCTCCATCGGAGATGCAACATTCACGGCTGGCCACTTCGGCTTTGGCTCTGTTTGGCATGTACTACTGGTTAATAGCGAATAACGATTAGCGACTAGAGTTTAGCGATTAGCGGTAACGAGTTAATTGTTAAAATTAATAAAAGTGTTTGGCAAATATAGCGTTTGAATCAATCAACAAATGTAAAATGACTAAAAAGGATACAAACAATTATTTAAATAATTTGCATTAATATATGCACCATAAATTTAATAACACATTTTTATTTTAACTATTTAATACTAATAAATAATAATAAAATAAATAGTTGACCAAATAATTTATAAATTAATAAAATAATAATAAATAATAAAATGATCATGTAGTTTAAAATAATAAGTGTATAATACAAATAATAACTAATATTAAAATATTTTAAGGGTATATCCGGAAATAAATTTCAATACGCTTGTACCTACCCTAGATGTTGGTCTTTCAAGCGTCTCAAAACGCTGAGTTCCAATCGCTTGTCGCTACTATTAGTTATGCTTACCGAACACTTTAAATAGCGTATTGACCTAGTCAATACTCTAGATGTTAGTGTAGACGCTATTTTAAATGCGTGCCAAACATGACCTTTGTCAACCAACGAGGAGGAGCGGTGTTGACGGCAACATGCATTGCGACCTCGACGCGGACCCATGCACATCATTCTCAGCTGTCCCCGATGGGCCCATCATCACTCAAAGACCCTCAAACGGAATAAGAATTTGAGTATATATATGTCCCATCCACACCCTGTAGAGGAACAATTTTCTGAAGTTGGAACCCTCGAACGAAAATTCTACGCAATTTATTTCGAACTTATGAAAATATTGACATCCTTGATCAGTTGACACCCCCTATATTTTTCTATTTCAACCATAATTATTCATAAATCATCACTGCTAATGACACATAAGCTAGTAATAATGTTGACTTACTACTTTGCACAAAGCTTTGGGTTCATTTTGGATTTACTAAAGTTGGAAACAAGTGAGAAGTTATTTATTATTTGCTTATCCAGGTCAAAAAGAAGAAAGCAATTATTTTTTGCAGTGGAAAATTAATGTCGTTAATAACACATGTATCTTAAAATCACCCCTCAAAAACTACTTGTTAAACATTATGTCGCACTATCTTTTTCAAAACAATATAAAATATACAAAAAAACACAAGTTTTTCTATTTCATGCAAATCCAATCTAATTTTTTTATTTAAAATGTATAATTTATTGCCAATTTAATCTAACACTATAATTTTGTTGAGAAAAAAAGTTAAATATTAATTAACATTTGTCACATGAATAAGTAAAAATCATATCTTTTTTAAAAATAAATATGCAATTCTTACATTCTTTAAAATAAACCAAATTCTAGACTATATATCTAAAATAATATTGATATTTAGATATAACTTATTAGAAAATTAATAAGTTAGTGACATAATATTTTGTATCATCATTTATCAATTTAACTTTAATGAATTACGCAAAAGGTTATAATTATAATTATTTTTTTTAAAAAAATCAGATTAAATATCTAAATAAAATAAAGTTTGGACTTTTGTTATAACCTTCACCCTTAAAAAAAATACTTCGATTGTGTCTCATTAAAAATGTAAAAAGATGTTCCGATCGCCAAAACCCACTTCCATAATTAACATTCAACGCAATACTTTATTTATAAAATTAAATAAAATACATTTAATAATACACTATCCTGATGAAAAAAATACATATTTTCATAAAATTAGTCATCACTTTTTTTACTCGATATAAGCCAAACTAAAAACAAATTACAAAAAATAATAATATATTTTTGCATATGATAATTTATTCTCTCTTAACTTCTATTACGTATTATTCTAGAGTTTCTAATCAGTGTTGACAGAATTGGACTGAACGGGCCGTTCGAACCATCAATCAATGATAAAACGGCTTAAAACTCACTTTTAAACCGGTGTTAGATTCAGACCGGATTGGACCGGTTAAAACCGGATAGAATCAACCAAAAATCGGAATAAACTGACCAAATTTAATTGAACCGGCCGAAATTATTAAAAATAAATAAATTTTTTAATCACTTATAATATTATAATTTATCTCGTTGACCCTCATATATTTAATTTACTACTTTGTTCCCATTTTCTTGATTTAACTCATGTGAGATTATGTTGATTTGTCTTTATTATCTCAAGATTACTTATACAAATCATTTTATACACAATCTTTATTCTTTTGTCTTAATATAAAATATATTATGTTTAACCTAATTATAAATGATTTGATTTAATTATATTATATTATTTAATATAATATAAATCATGAATATAATTATATTAAAATTCAGTTTATGATAATATTATGACAATAAAAACATTTAAAATTAATAAAAATATAATAAATTCATTTAGTTATAAGTAACTTAAGTTGATCATATTTTATTATCATAATTATGGTTATAACTTATTAATATACGTTAGTAAATTGTTTGATTTAATATATATTATTAAATTATATTACTTTATTATTATTTGGTCCGACCAAACGGTTCGATCGGTTTGACAGAACCGATTGAGTCACTTTCCGATCCGATCTCAACAACATTGGTTCTAATATTAAAAAATATAAATCGATGGAACCATCTCTTTTACATGATTCTTTTCATTTGCATTTTCAAAAAAATCCAAAAGAAAATTACAATAATTTTGTTTTTTTAGAAACTCATTCTGACGAGTACAAATGTACAATCATCAATTATATATAAACATGAAATAATAATAATAATATTTTTTATTAAATTCTTTTCACAAAAAAATATTTTTTATCAAATTAAATTGCTAATTAGTTCACTAATAAAGAACTAATTGAGTCGAAGGGTCCTCGACTCAATCGTTCGTTACTCGCGGAAACCGTCGTGAACAAATAAATGCCCCCCGCGGACTTGAGCGGGAGCCCCAAATGGGTACACAGCTACCGGAAGCGGTAGCAATTCCCCCCCTCCGCCTTCTTCCTCTCCATCTCCGCCTTTTTTTCTTTTCTTCCCTTCTTCTCCTCTGAAACCCTAAAAACCCTCTCCAAGGAATCGAATCGACGATGGCTCCGGTCATCAACTACGAGCAGCTCGCCGCGCGCCTCACGGACCCCGACCTCCGTATTCTCCTAAAACCCTCGTTCCTTCTGTTGTTGTTTTTTGTTTCTTTTTTGAATTGCTCGCCACCTGTTTGGTGATTTGACTGACCGGAGATGGGTGTGCAGCGTTGCAGGCGCGGCTGCAGGCGGCGATGGAGGTTCGGGAGGGGCTGGAGATCGCGCACACGTCGGAGTATCTCAGCTTCTTGAGGTGCTACTTCCCGGTGTTCAAGACTATCTTGATGCAGATGACGACGCCGCAGGCGACGGAGAACCATGAGCACAAACTACGCAATGTCATGGTGGAGATACTCAACCGCCTGCCCCACAGCGAGGTACTCCGCCCCTTCGTGCAGGAACTCCTCAAGCTCTCCCTTGACGTCCTCACCCGAGACAACGAGGACAACGCGCTCATCTCCGTCCGCATCATCTTCGACCTCCTCCGCAACTTCCGCCCCGCCCTCGAGTCGGAGGTGCAGCCGTTCCTCGATTTCGTCGGGTCCATCTACCGCAGTTTCCCCGCCACCGTGGCGCACTTCTTCGACAACAGCGGTGATGCTTCTGCTGCAGCCTCTCCTCAGCCTCCCATACCTCCTCAACCGTCATCTTCTAACCCCATGGCGGGAGTTGATGATGGTGGCGGACTGGACGTTGGGCCAGGCGGCGGGGGAGGTTCAAGGCCATCGTACATTGGCTCGGGGCAGCTCAACCCAAGCACACGGTCGTTCAAAATCGTCACTGAGAGCCCCCTCGTGGTCATGTTCCTTTTCCAGCTCTACACCAAGCTTGTGCAGACCAATATTCCGTATCTCATGCCGCTCATGGTGAGTGCCATCTCTATCCCGGGACCCGAGAAAATCACGAACAGCAACAAGATACAGTTCGTGGAGCTGAAGGGTGCTCAAGTCAAGGTATTCTGCTAATTCTATTACTATTACCACTAATCTTCTTTTCAGTTTTTTTATTGTCTGCCTATCATGCTATAATATGACCTTTTCTTCATATACTTCGTTTATTTGTTGCAGACATTGTCTTTTCTAGCATATTTGTTGAGGACTCATGCAGACTCTATAAGGCCCCACGAGGAGAGTATATGCAAGAGCATTGTAAATTTACTGGTAACTTGTCCAGACTCTGTTTCCATTAGGAAGGTGAGGATGCCAAGAACCTAGGAATTTTGCAATGCCTAAATCTTTTATTTACTCTCCCAAGTGAATACTAGCTCTTTTACTTGTGTTTTGTTCTCGCCTGTTTCAGGAAGTGTTGATAGCCTTAAAATATGTCCTTAACTCTGATTTCAGACAGGGGATGTTTCCTTTGATCGACACACTTTTAGATGAAAGGTTATTTGGCTTACTTGGCTTTACTATTGCTTTCATATCTCTGGCACAATTAGAATCTATCTCTCACATCTTACATCTTGAGATTTACTTGGCACCTATAGTTGTATACATGTATGTGCGGATAAAAGTATCGCGTGGACCTTTAGATGGTGTAGACATTTAGACTATACAGTGGATGAATATTTAATGGTTAATATGTAGCTGTCTGAACCACCTAAGTAACTGGCACTGGTTAAACTAAAAGATGCCAGCCGAATAGATCAGAATTGAATCTTCATTCAATGGCTGGTCCTATGATTCAGTGCCTCTTATTATAAAATATATGAAAACTGATTGTTTCATCAGTTTGTTATATTCTGCAGTTGATTTCAATAGCTTGCTTTTATCTTGTTATTGTGATTTAGTAAAAGAATACATCATCATAGATTGTTAAAGCTATGCACTCAGCTTCTGTAGTCTTGTTATTAGTATTATTGTTCTTAAATTATGATTTTGATTAGCTTTCGAAAAGTTCAGGTTACAACTGATTTGTCTTTAGGAAACTTGTGGTGCTGTCTATATTATGCCTGGTATCATGTTTTGGCCTTCCAGAAATTCCCAATTGCATGTTTTGCTCATTTTTTGATGTTCGACAGGGTTTTAATTGGATCTGGTCGTGTTTCCGTTGAGTCATTAAGACCGTTGGCTTATAGTCTTCTTGCAGAGTTGGTTCACTATGTTCGAGGAGAGCTCTCCCCTACTCAGGTGCTGTTATCTATGCTTAATTTCTTAAATGATTCCTCTTTTTTTGACATTTTAGTCTTACATCCTTGTCTTGTGTCAAAACCTTTCTTTTAATTAGGGATGACAGTAATACGACTCAGGTGGTTTATTAACGTAAAAAAACCATCTTACTCTTTCGGGTGGTTTTTTCAATGAAAAAACCTTATTGGTTTTTTCGGGTGATTTTTTGGGCGCCTATATTTTTATAAATTTTATATTTATGATAATATTAAGGGATATTTTATTATATAAATTAACATCACTCGTGTATTATATGTTTTAATATCATTATTTATGTCTTATACAATTTTGTTAATATTTATTCACAAAATTGTTATGTTAATTGAGTAATTTTATATATGTTAAAAGTGTTCAAAACACACACACATATGCATATAATTTTAAATTATTATGTAGGTTTCCGTCGGGCTCCTCGGGTGTTTTTTTTAAATTTTAAAACAGCCTAGGTTTTTTCGAATTAAAAAAAACCTAGAACTTTTATGTTGGGCCAGGTCAGGTCTGATCGGTTTTTTACGTTTTTGATTTTTTTTGCTTACACCCCTACTTTTGAGTGAATTATAACATGCATAAAACATATATCACACACTCTTTTCTTTTTGAAGGGAGATGCTCATTTCCTAATTGTATGTTCTCAACCACTCCACTGGATGTATCTTTTTTTCATTGAAGCTAATACTTCTCTGGATACTTATTCAAGTTCTATTGAATCCGATGAGAAGAAAAGAAAGCAACTTTATCATTTAAATTGATATTATATATTTTTTTTGTCTTGTTTTGGTTTATGTAACCATATTTTCTTGCATTCTTGTAAAATCGGAGATTCTTTCAGTTTTCTATTGCAGAATTTAATTCCAAATTACATGCTTTTGTTTCTAAGTATCTATCTATAATTTGCTATAAGTAGTAAGGCATGAATCATAATCGATGTAAAATGTATGTAACAAACATATTTTGCTCATTTCATCTATTTGACAAGTCTAATGCCATGTTTGTGGGAGTTACAAAATCTTCCTTTTGCACCTTAATTTTTTCTTGGGACGAAGAAAATTATGACTACTGAGCTTGGGCATTCATCATTCTGTTTTAAACTTTAAGCCCTGAAATAAACAAGTGTGTACAAAAGCCAAAGACAAAAAAGCCTCAACGAGTGGGGATATCCACAAACAAATGATATCCGTCCCACACTCCAATAAAAAGGAGATGTAGTATACAATATTCTATATATAATACCTTTCTGCACTAAAGATAGTTCAATGTTGCTTACCTAGATGACCCATGTGACTGCCAAAGTCACCATGAACACCTCTCTCCACCTTGGATGCCCCTGCATACCGAATGCCCATGAGCTTCAATGCTCGTAGTGAATAGAGTCCAGACCTCGTAAACCAATGTGGTGATCAGATAGAGATAGGCCCAAGTATGTGATTGGAAGGGAGCTAATTTTTAAAATTGTAAGAAGCTTAGTTACACAAAGTTTAACGCCTCAAAATTTGATCCAAGATATGCTCTATCGTTTACACATTGACGGGTCGACATCTATGCTTTACACCCATTACGATAACTCTAAAGCTAGGGTGCACTCACAAAACATGTGAATGATATCCTCCTCCGTTGACCCGCACAATGCATAGGATATGCCCGTGCTAGGTGCCCATTCCGACATGTAGATTCTGGTTAAAATCCTTCCACACCTCATAAGCTAAGCAAAAATCTAGAATTTGAGGGCATATGGGTCTTACAGGTACATCGGCTATCAAATGTGAGCGTGCTTTAAGTCGTGTTTCCTAAGGGTAAATGTAGGTACACTCCCTCTGCTAAAAAAGACCAATGTAGTATGTGGAGAGGGATGAAAAGACTAATTTCAAGAGAGCCGGGCGTGCCCCACAAAAGTAGTTTCGAGTTCCAATTGTGTCATTTTTTGGTCCATGTGCTTAATGACTAGAGTCCGGACCTCGTAAACCAATGTGGTGATCAAATAGGTAAGCCCATATATGTGATTGGAAGGGAGCTGATCAATGTACGAAGTTTAGTTCCACAGAGTGTAATGCCCCAAAATTTTACCCAAGATATGCTCTATGAGAGGTTCCCGGTGCATTATCGTTCGATGAACAATTGACGACAACGAGTGGAAACACTAACAATATTAAAATCTATCAACCAAAATAGATGATATTCATCCTTTTGCTCCTAAAAAAGAGATGGTACTTGCAATCAAAAGAGATAATACTCAAAGTGAAACTTCTATAAGACATAAGGACTTGATGTTCAAATATACACCAATAGGTTCCATGGTGATCCCTAGCATAGATGTCACATATTGCATCAATAGACTAAACTTGAGTTTATAACCATAAGCCGTAAAGTTAATAAAGCCTCACACATAAAAGTCAATAGCATAAATATGGACGTAGGAACTCAATGACTATTACCATGTCCAACCCTCCACTATGAGCATCACCACCACCAATGGTCAATCTGGATCCTTTGCACGAATCTAGAGTATATGGAAGAATCTCCCAATTAAAATATGTAAAAATTCGTTCAATCAAACACATGACATGGCATAATCATAATGCCTAAATATATCAATGGCCATAAGTTTCAATTGTTATCACATCTTATTCATTATCAATCTTATGAATATCAATATCAATGATGACATGAACATCAATAACATTACTTCACATTAATGCTCAATATATCAATTATTTAATAAGTTCATACCAAATTTAATTCAATTTAATCAAAGTTCATCTCTTAACTTCACAATTTAATAATTAGTCAAATTATTTTTTTTGAAGAAGGAAAAAATGATTACACAATTTGGTAGTCATCCATATGTATTAAACTTGAAAACTATAACTTTACAGGTATATAACAAAACAATGGGCACCCTAACAAAAATACTATCCGAGGCTCACTCGCTAATAAGGAAAAGGGTATGGTGTACAATGTTCTCAACATAACACCTCTCACCCTCGAATATGGTGTGGTTACGTTGTAACCATAGTGGCGAGAGCTATCCCCACTAAGTGTCTCCATCCTTGGCTATGGAGCGTGCTGAGCACTTTAAGAGAGCTCCAAAAACTGTTTGCATCTGATAAGTCACAAGTCGTGCACTTAATGCGTCGCCGCACCTCTCTGGCTATACTGCACATGAAGAACATGTGGCATATGTCCCCGTCCGACGCACATAATGTACATGTGGTATCCGTATGTGGTGCGCACCTAGCTTTGTAGGCTTTGATGATGAGTCGGTGCCTCCTCGATAGGCAAGCGAAGATCCCGACTTCAAGGGGTGTGCAAGAGCACCAGATACATACACAGTCTGCTCTGAACCCGCCTAAAAGTGCTACTTGGGAGTAGCTGCATGCATATCCCTCGTGCTGAGTACTGACAAGAGAGCCATGTCCAACAATCACCTCTAGATCGATCTGGATGGTGTCTCGAGATGCGATTAAAAAGTAGTAGTAACTCTTCAAACCTCTGGCCCGATAGGCTTGGACAGAACAATGAGGTCCATGTGCCTTTGACGGAGCTGGCCGTAACTGACTAGTAGTCAGATACTGATGCATATCGATTTGTCACTAGCGCAACCCGTCTGAGGAAGGCCGTGGCCAACGTGCCTCCTGGTAGCCAATCATGGTCCCAATACCCTTTTTTTCATTAGAGAGTGGGGACTTGGATAGTCTTTTGTAAGGGTGCCACACCCCTTAGACATGGTGAACTTTTCATCATTGTCTTCCTTTACTTGTAAAGTTATAGTTTCCAAGTTTAATATACATGGATAATTACCGATATGTGTAATTATCCTTTCCTTCCTAAAAAAAAAAATCTGAAATCCGTCCCGAAACTGAGGGACACATAGAAGAGGGGTCTCACCATGGGGATGATCTTGGAGGCCCCACGACAGAAGTGCGAAGAGCCCATGACAAGTTATGGTCAGGATTCCCATGACATATCCCTGCCATAGCATGCAAAAAAAATTGTAATCCACAAGTTCCCACCGCATGATCCGCCCGACCCAGCCCATCGGAGATCTCGAATACCCAATCCACCATCAGAGACTGGCTACATATCTCTCTCCAAGCAACCAAGTGTATGGGTGATCTCGCCATGATGCAACGGCGCTAGAAAAATTTGCTCCTTAAGGAATCAATGCGTCTCTCTACTAGCGCCGACATCCGAAGAACCGATATATTGTATATAGTAAGTACGGATCTCAGAAGGACCAGTTGGCCTTCCCGGCCTAGGAGCCGCGAGCTCCAACCATGTAGCCTGTGTTCCATGCGTCCGACGACTGGGGTCCAATTGTGGGATCCAATATAACGATATGCTCAAATACATGATCGACAATGCGCAGATAGGTGTGTGCAACTCCTCTTCACAATAGGTAGCCTCCTCTGTCACCATGCCAAAAGGAATAAATGATGATTTTGCATGGTTTATCTGTAATTCGAAAACCCTCCCAAACAACTCCATCGAAATAGCCGTTTGTTGTGCCTTCGTTTGTGAGCCCTTGATGAAGAACGTGTCGTCATCGTACTAAAGGTGGGGCACGAGGCTACCTCTCTCCTGATCTGGAGAAAATCCACTGATGATGCTAGTATGACATGCTGAGAACACACACCTAGCCAAGGCCTCCACTTCGAGCGCAAAGAGGATTGGTTCCAGGGGGCATCCTTGTCGGACCCCTCCGTTGAGGCTGTACCCATCCGCGCGTCGGTGGCTCGTTCACCAACACCGAGAATGAAGCTTTGGAAATGCATTGCTTCATCCGTGAGATTCAAATCGAAGGGAAGCCACACGCTTGCAAAGAGTGCCATATGAAAGGCCATGAGATTGAGTTGTTGACTTTGGAGAAGTCAACCTTCCAAAGAAACCGTCAGCGACCTATGTGTCGCGATGATGCTGTGATCTCTGAGGCTATGGTGTAATGTCAATGATGGATTGACCCCTAATGATCTCCTCGAGGCCATCTAGTAATGTCCTGTAATAGTTGCCTCGATCTGAGCATGGACTATGACGGTTGACCTGTTGACCCGATCCTATTAATGTGATTGGTTCGATGCCTGCAACTCGAGTAGAGGTGGAAGAATCTGGTGTTTGCATTGCCCTCATGGAGCCACGTCTAGTGATAGCGTTGCCTCCATTGGATCTCCACCTTTCTATCCTCAAATTGAACCACCGTCACCTCCTCTCCATACCCTCCTGGATGGTCAAGTCGCGATGTTCTCCACCTGATCTAATTGGGAGATAGCTGTAGCTTGTAAGAGCCTCGGGTCAACTTCTCTCCCCCTCCTTCCGTTACTGTCTCCTTCATCTCTTGAGAAAATCACGAAAGGCCGCTAGCCTGGTGGCTAGTGTCTTGGCTGTCGAATTGATGTTGGGATAGTGGCCCACTACCCGACTATGAGGTGTTTGAAACCCTCCTGTATAAGCCATGACCACTCAAATCTGAAGTACGTCCTTAGGGGAGATACTCATTAGATCGCCACATGAGTGGAGTTGTGATCTCAGAAGGGTCTCTCCTTGGCCTGTACATCGGCCAATTGATGTGCCTCTGCTAGCTCCAACGAGCCAAGGAAGCGATCTAGTCGTGACAATGTTGATGGTGATGTAGAGCTTAACGATTATGAGTCAATGAAATCCCAAAACTCCTATACTCCCATGTCCCTCCCTAGTATTTCGATTGCGCGATCATCAATGTTCAAAGTAGCATTGAAATCACCACCAATTAACCACTGGGCCTAAGGAAGATGGAAGTGCACTCTGTCGAGCTCCTTCTCACAACATGCTCCGCAAAGATGCTGTGAGTGGGCCATAAACACATGAGATGAGGTACTGACATACATATGCTCTCTGTCGTGCATGCATCGAGGTGTACAATCTCTCTTTCCATGAGTCCACAACATCAAAGCAGTCCTACCGCCACCCGATGATGCAACCTCCAGAGTGGCCTACTGATCCCATGGTGATATGACTGGTAAGCCACGATCCACCGACTTGACTCCATGTCTGGTCATCACACTTTATGAGCTTCGTCTCTTGAAGCAATACGACATCGGGTCCCGTGATCGGAGTTATCGGCCTAGTGACCTCCACCTCTCGGCCTCATCAAGACCACACTTATTATATAAGAGGACCTTCATGAAGGGACACTAATGACCCCCCTGGTCATGGAATGTGTACACCTATCCATGTGATTGTGGGTCTTGTTCTGAACACTCCCGCCCGATGAAGTCTATATGAGTGGAGGGTGCTGACCATTGCTGCTGGGATGTTGGGCTCGCTGGTGCGGCTTCTATACTAGCGTGGAGGAGGGTTTCAACAGCTAACGTCCGAGGCGGTACGATTGTCAGTGTTGTAGCGGCTGATCTGACCGTCTCCGTAGTGTGACATGTTCGGTTGTTACCTGCCCTTGTGCTGTTGTCACCGATGACTACCCCAGCTCATGATCTCTTATCCAACGGTGATGAGTGGATCTTGATGAGGAAACGATTGTTGCCTACGCAAAGGGTCGCCATTGGAGGAAGGCTTGTACCAGGAAGAGGCACGACCTTCTTCTTGACTGTGAATATGTCAGGTGACCCCACGACTGGTATCTTCGTAGACATGACCTGACTAAAAGGGGCACTGATGGCTATCAAGACCTGTTTGCAGCGTAAGTGCAATGGGATTCTCAAGAAGAGAACCATCTTGGTTAGGGGGAACTGCGCTTGAGCGACGTCGTCTTGCTTTATCCAAGGTCTCTAGGTGATGCTGCCGGATGGCTTCACTAGGATGACGGAGAGAATAAGTTGCGTTGGGTTGAGGCGGATGACATACGTGCGTCGTGAGAGTGCTGAGAGACCAAAGGCGGAGTTCATCCCAATCTCGAATCGCATTGCCACTCGTATCGTCTCCAAGTCCGTGGCGCCTCATTGACCATACATGTGCGCAGGTAGTCTAAATTTCGTTGGATCTCTGGAAACCATGTCACAACGACGATGGGCTGAGGGATCGTGGCATGCTACCTAAAGGCGGTCAGAAGATTTTTATCCTTCAGCGTTTTCTTCCATGTCAACTCCAGTGGTGGTGGAACCAAGCATGTGAACTGTCGGTGGCCATTTTGTCCATAACGAACACATTTCTTCCGCTTCAAACAATGCATTGCAACATGCTCGCATTCTCGACATTTGAAACAAAGGACGGGATTTCGCCGCCGCTGATATCTACGGGAGTAACTGGACCAACCATCTTGGGACTCTTGGAGCTTCTTCTTCATTTGGTAGTATCTACCATGATGAGAGTCAAGTTGATTGATAGTGTTGGTCGCCGGTGGTATGGGGGAAGCCATCGACGAACGAATGAAGATGGTGCATCGGAAAGCCAGTAGGGCAGGAAGAGAGGAGGGAGAAAAATTAATGGAGAGCGAACGAGGAAGGGAGGGAAGCGACCTGAATTGAGGGGGGTGGCGTCGTCGCGATGGAGCTCCCTTTGACGTCAGGTCAAGCGGGGAACGGGGAGAGAGATTGACGAAGAGAGAGCGAAAAGGGGAGGGAAGTGACCTAGATGGAGGGGTGGCATTGTCAGGATGGAGCTTCCAAAGATGTTAGGTCAAGCGGGGAGCGGGTCGCGTTTCTCCTCTTCCTTTTCCCGTTATCGCCAGTATCCATTATCACCAGTCTGTTGTTCAATAATTAGTCAAGTTATTGATTATTCGAAATACATTCAAGAACCATGACATGTATGTGGGGTTGCTTTGGGTTTTTATATGTGGGGTTTGTAAGGGTTTCGGGCTCCAAATGGGTTTTTGAAGAATAAGTCATTTAACCCTTTTATTTGGGCTCTTACATGGCGTGACGGCTCACCATGCCAAAATGAATGAAGGATGACTTGCATCATTTATCTGTAGGTCAGAGACGACACAAAGATTCTCCACCAAGGTATTGATCCTCGGTGTCTCCATGACAAAACCCTCATTGAAAAATATCGTACTGAAGGAGGGATATTAGACTATCTATCCCGTTTGTATGCCTGCCACAGTAGTAAAAAGGCCTGCCCGATATGCTTAGAAGATGCATCTGGAGTGCGCATCAGTCACTCTTACGAAATTTGAAGAGATATGTAATGCAGGAAAGTGTGCTGGAAGTTCCTTAGAATGTTAGGTTTTGTTTATTTGAGTGAAAATGAATTCTTGATGGGACGTCAATGCTTTCTAAGGAAATCGGTAATCTTTTCCCCTAAAAAAAGAAGACAGTGTTCTTTCTTTGAGATTTTTCTATTTTACATGGAATATAATTATCCTAAAATTTGTCAGACATAAGGATTCAATCATTATAGACAGGACGAGATCCCATTGCCTTACTGCTAGGCGCTGCATCTTGTTTAGATTTCTATTTTAAATTATAAAAATTAAGTGGAATGCAATCAGTCCCAGCTCAATTTTATACTAGATACTTTTGGGATCTGTTCTTGCATGGGATCAACATATAAGACGTGAAAATAATTCATTGAATATTTCTAAAATTCAATTAAGATAATGAACTTTCTCATACTGTACAATCTTCTTTTGAAATTTTTGGAGCTGGTAAGTGCAACATGCAGCTGGCATGTTGCTGTATAATTCCATCATGAGTGCTTCTGTCTTTAAAGTGTCGCTAGTAACACATTTATCTTGCATTTTATTGTACAAAAGGAGAACCCGTGTGTTCCATTAAAGTTTTATCATTACCTTCCATATTTTGAGGATTCACTAGAATGATATCTTCTAGTTCATATTCTCTTTTTTATTATTGATATTAGTGAGCATTTAGTTATCCTTGAGCTAACTATTTTCTTCTTTTGCAGATGTCAAGGATTATTTATTTGTTCTCAAGAAACATGCATGATTCATCATTAGCCCTTGTTGTTCACACAACTTGCGCACGGCTTATGCTGAATTTGGTAATAAAATTTAAAGCTTCCTGAGTTGCTGATATGCATATGAATGAAATGTATTAATGTGGCGATTGAAGTGAAAATATTGTTTCAAATGTATTTTAAATATCAGTCATTTTTCTGATGTGCTATTCTCTGTATCAGGTTGAGCCTATATATGAGAAAGGAGTTGATCAACAAAGCATGGATGAGGCACGAGTTCTTTTGGTAATAACATGCCTTGTCTCTCTCAAAAAAAAATATTCATGCCTTGGAATTGGAAAAAACTGCATGCTATTATCTGTTACCTTTCTACTTCTGTGTATATTATTTGATCGACTCATATTCATATCGGCTTTAGGGATGCATCCTGGATACATTTGTAGGGAAGTTTGGAACCTTCAAACGCATTGTACCTCAGGTAGTTGTGTTCTTTTCTTGTATTTTTTGATGAGATATTATAATTTCCCCCCTTTTCCATACATATTATTTGTGAAGTTGGAATTCAGTGCTACCATCTTTAAAGGCTATCTCTGAGTGGTTCATTGATTATCCATTTGAAAGACAGTGAATTTTTAAAAGTTCCATCTACAAGTCGGATTGGAAGGGTCAAACTTATGCAACTTTCTAATGTGTTTATATCTGTTATTTTAGGGTGAGCATTGGATATTTACATCTGTTAGTTACTCTTTTTGCTTTCGTTCCAAATTATTACATATAATTAATACAAATGAGTTGTTCGTGGAATTGAATTATATAGCATGCTTTAATACAAGTGGATGACTATCAAGTCGTATAGTCATCCTTTCTCTTTTAAAAAAAAAATAGCATGCTTCAGGTGTCGTCATAATAACACCATTTAAAAGAGTTAGATGCTACATTCAGAACATTATACATCACATCTGTTCTTTTACTTGGGAATGGTGGAGTGTTAGCAGTTTTCTGTTACTCACATCTATGCTTCTTTTTAACTTATGCTTTCTGTGGATTTTTGTCATAGTTAATATACTTGGATGTCTAGCCATCTTTAGTCATAATTTTACCTTGAAAAAATGGCTTGAGATTTTTCCTTAAGATTTAATGTCTTGTAGAGTTCATTGATATAGTTTTTTCTTTTGAAGAGGGAAAGGTTATTTATTAACATAGTTCCCATTGAAAACTTTGTCCCCCACCTCTATACTTTTGCCTTCTCCGCACGCATGTACATTTTTTGGATTCATAAATATTTGCGTGCATGGATGACTAACCTAAGACTCTTCCTGGGCTTTGGCCTTGTTATATTTACCCAAATGAATTGCCAAAAGACTTCATGGGAGTGAGATTACCACATCTTGTGGTAACCTCTTTCCCTTCCAATGGGATCATCACATTATTAATGTGATAGCCATATTCGGTTTACATCCATCCTTTACTCTCTAGTAGAGTAAATTACCCGAACGGTCATACAACTTTACCCTCTATCCTGTTGTGGTCACTAAACTTCAATTTGTAACGCGACGATCATCCAACTTGGAATGCTTTTCACGCACGCTCATTATGACCGGCTACTATCGGTTTCCAGGTAACTCCGCGTACGTGGAGGCCATGGAAGCAGCTTCTCTCTCCTCCATGTCGATATAGATTATTCTAAGGTTTTTTTGTCTTTCCTACGTGGCAATAAAAGAACAGTGGTGATCATCCCTTGTCGCCAGCGATTCTATTCTCCCTCGTCGCCGGCAAGAGATGAGAGAGGAAGGCAGCGATCGTCGTCGGTGAGGGAGAAGAGAGGGGCCGTTGCCCCCCTCGAGATGGCATGCTTCTCGGCCCCATCAGCGACGGCTTCGAGTATGGCGTAGAGCTTGGAGACCGTTAAGTGCTGCTCTCTTGGTGCCATGGAACTAGGGGCAGTGCAGCTTGATCCAGCTATGCTACCTCCATCTTTCCTCAATCTAAGTTTCTGTACATTGTCCAGTTGCCATACATCTGGCAGGGCAATGGCGGCCTTCAGTATAGAACTTGAGGGAAGTTGGAAAGTTGCGCAGATTTCTCCCCTAACCGATGCTTTACAGGAGGAGGCAGGGCAGAAAGATGAGTAGAGACTTTGTGCTTGTAGAGCCGCCATGGCTTCTTAATTTCTGTGTGCCTCCCCTTTTTGCTTAACTTTGTGTCGATTGGTTGCTTCGGACCTGGTTTTGGAGCTTGGAAGGCTCTCTGTGTGTTTGTGGTTGTGAGTTGTGAAGGGGAAAATGGAGGATGATATGTAAGAGAGAGAGAGAGAGAGAGAGAGAGAGAGAGAGAGAGAGAGCTGCCCCTCTCTTCTCCTTTGTCTCCAGCGAGGGAGAAGAGAGGGGCCGCTGCCCCCTCCATAGATAGAGAGAGAGAGAGGGTGGGGGAGAGGGAGCGCCAAAGAGAGAGGGAGGGAGAGAGAGAGAGCGGGAGGGAGCGTGAGAGTGACAGAGAGAGGGAGAGAGAGAGGATCAACATGGCGGAGAGAGAAATTGCTTCAGTGGATGCCATATAAGCGCGGTAACCTAGAAACTGGCGGTAGCTGGTCAGAATGACTGCGCATGAATATTTTTTCAAGTTGGATGACCATCCTGTTACAAAGTGAAGTAACCGAAATGGGAATGCGTGAAAGTTCGATGACCGTTCGCGTAATTTATTCCTCTCTAGTAAGACCATGTTTAGTTTGAATAAACATTACATTAAGGATTCACAAGATTTTTCAAACATAGCATGAACAAGCAAGCCCTCATTATTATCTCTTTTCCTTAGCACATCCCACCATCTTCTGCAAGATGCCCATTTGAAAAAAATGAATTTTCTTCTGCAAGTTTTTTCCTCAACACCTGTCATTTCTGTTCGAGATGTCCCAATGGTTACATGAACGTACAATGTAGCATTGTGAAGATGTTTAGTTGTGTGGGATGGATATCAAAGTGTCATGATTAAGTACTTCCATAGGGTCACTTCGAAACTTTGAAACAATAGAACAAACACATTTGAATTGAAGTCTGATCGAATGAATACAAAACTGGAGCAAACATCTTTTTCTTAGCTACAACAAACCAGTCGTTCCCCCTCAAAAATAGGAAGAAGCAAGTAGCTTATACAAAACTTTTTTTTTTCTAGCGGAGAGGTGTTGAAGGAGGGTTGGTGGGTTCCATAATATCTAAAGTATTAAGTTCATTGATCTGTATCGCTAAAGTTCGTTTTCATTTGATCCCAAACTCATTTTAGGGGCATCATGATATTATTTTCCAGTTAAATTGTATAATGTTCCTTTTTTCTAAAATATGAAACTTCATTGTGCATATAATTTAGGAACATGATGGTAATGTTAAATAAGTTAAATGAGTCTTTAGATCATTGTGATAATGAGAATCAATTATACTTTGTTTTTATAGAAAAACGAACATTTACTTTTGTTCTTTTTTTCCAATAGCAATCAATTATGATTGACCTTTTTCTTCCTCCAAAAAAAAGTATGATTGACCTTTTCCCCCCTAAAAGTGTTATGATTAACTTCGCATGAGTTCTCCATGTGTGATCAACTGATCTAAATTTTGGGCTTAATTGTAAATGGGGTTTATAACTTACCTTGCTCATATCCTGGTTTAAACTGACATCATCTACCTTGCTTGTGTTTTCTCTTCCTTCATCCTAGATTAGTTAATTCATATGCAAATTTTTTATTCTGGTATGTTCTGATTTTCTGCACCTATGTTCCACACGAGTACTTGTATTATTAATCGTGATTACTATCTCAAGGGTATTATTTTGGAATTCTGTTTTTCTTTTTCTTTGCATAGTTGTAATATTTATAATTTGCATCATAGTTCTGGGTTTTGATGAACATGCCTAGTCTGTCCATTAGCTTGTTTGGATATCTATCTTCATGTCTTCATCTTTCTTTGTGCATGTTCATGTATTGACATGCATTTCGTTCTATCTGCATGCCTTCTTATTCTTTTACCATATATAATTCTGTTTAATATCCTACTGAAATTGAATGTCTACAATGCATTAGCTATTGGAAGAAGGTGATGAAGGAAGAGAGCATTCTAACTTGAGGTCAAAGCTTGAAATTCCCATACAGGTAAAATGTAATAACATTTTCTCATTGGCGTCCGACGTAGTTACTTGTTCCTATTGTTCTCTTTTTAGGGTTCATTATTTTTGAGAGGATTTAGGGTTCATTATTGAATTCAATCTGTCATTTCTTCATCTCTACTGTTATTTTCTTTTATGAAACACTTATCTTCGTATTGCTTTATGGTTTACCTGTTACATAGTCCTTAATAAATAATAGATTTTGTTATTGTAACCATATTGAGAACTCTTTAGATGTCAGAGCTGACAAAATAATTTCTTTATAGTCTTTAGCCATCATTAGAATGTCTCCTGTGTGACAAAACATCTAATATCCATGCATTCCTATTTGCGTGACATGTTTTTTTATAATTTTGCGATCAATTTGTACAACCAGTGAAGAGTTTTTCAGTCATGCTAACTTCATTAGGCAGCAGAGGGATATGCCACTAGCATACATATGATCAATATCCTTAATAATGGGGCCATTTTTTGGGGGAATATCTTGCCTAGTCAGGTATTATCAATCAAGATCAATTCTTGCTTTGAGACTGGAGGAGAGAACATTTTTCTGGATGTATTTTTTTATCTTCTTTGCCTTTCCCTAAGTGCATTTTCCTTCATGAACTCATTGAATAAAATTGGATTAGCATTATTCAATAAATCCATGATGGAAGAAAATGGATGACTATTCCTTAAAGTATGAATATTGAACTATTAACAATTCCTCCTTCAAAAAAGAGAAAAAAAGACAAGTCATGGCTTTACATTCCAGTATTCAGCTACACATAACATGTCATAAGTAGGAAAATTCTAATAATTTATTATTTCTATAGTTACCAAATGCATTTATCTAATAGCTTTTAATTTTTTATGTTCAAAGTTTCTCTTGTACTTCTCTTTTGAACCCTTTTATTGTTTTTGCAGGCTGTTCTTAATTTGCAGGCTCCAGTAGAGCATACCAAGGAAATTAGTGATTATAAAAATCTGATAAAGACTTTGGTGATGGGTATGGCTATGTTTCATAATAATGAGATTTTTCCATGTCTAATTTCTTTCAATATCTATAATGTAGAAAGGCATTTACTGGGATCATTTTGATACCAGCATTTTGAAGCTTGCATACTACTCTGATGTTTTTTATCCCTATTTTTTTTCTCCATTCTTATTTCTTTGGGGAGCATGATTGGTGATCATTGATAGTTCATAAACAATAAAAAGTATTATGTAGTGAAGTTGGATAGAAACTATGTAGATGCTTGTAGAGATCAATCCCTTTTTGTCATAAAATATATCATTCTTTCTGTTTCTCCTCACACCAACATTGAGGTCCTTTCTTTTCAAAAAAAAACATTGAGGTCCTTTACTTTTGCTTCTTTGTGTAAGTAGTCAAAGTGGTTTCCCTAAAAGCAAATAATTAAATTCTGAGCCAATTGTTTTGTCTTCTTCTTCTTTTCATGTTCATGATGTAATTATTTTGCTTTTCTATGCGCTAAACTTCTTTTTCTATGATTTTGCTGCGTTGGTTAACCATCATCAACAATATCATGTTTGTTTATACATTTTTGAAACTTTTTTTTTGAGGATTAAGAGGAAAAATGAAAATTTCTTAGATTTTTACAAGTGCACATCCCAATTTCCAAAAAGTGTTTTAGCATGATGTACAATGATATCCACATAGCAGTTGTGTTGCATTTCAACCACATGGCAGCATAGCCGAAAGTTAGACCAATGGCACAGCACAGCGGCCACTAGATCTGTATGTGTGACATTGCATTTGGCTTCCTCCATTTAAGCTCAAGAGTGCATTCCCTGAGCTGGTTTGATCTGATCATATGCTACCATAAGTGTAATTTAGAAAGATTTTTGGAGATATCTTTTAATTTAGAATGCTATGTACAACTAAAAATCTGACTCTGCTGTTGGTACTGTAGCATATCAAGTTTGCAATATACTTGTTTGATATAGTGGAAATTTTCTTTCGGGAAAAATGTTCCTAGTGGCACATATTTGTTGTATTGGACCTATATAGAGCCATGATGATTATGATTTCATGCTTGACATGTGTTGCCGAGCTTTGTGCTTTCTTTTTTTCCACTTCTTTTGGGCTGTCAGAGTTCATGTATGTGAGCAGAAGCAGTATGGCTGATGCAATATTGTACTGTCAAGTTATCAGCACACGATGCCACCGAGTTATCCTGGGTTTCAATTGTTAATTTTGTACTGGGATTTCTTATTCGCTTTTTCTTTATGAGTTTCAACAAACCAGGCAAAGATTTTTTTTTTTGGAGAGAATAGGCTAGGAAGAATTTGTTCATGTAAGATGAGTTTATTGGCACACATCAGTGGTACAATTGCATGCCAATCTGGACTAGGGTGTCACATCTAGCCACTAACCTTACCGTCAGGACAAGGATTTCACATACGTCTCTCTCTGTCCAAAACTCTTGACAAGTCAATCTCAATATATCACTACTGACTGGCCTCATTTAGTTGCACTAATGATTGGCCTCTAAAACAAGTCAAATTATGTTAGCTAAACAGGAAGTGGGGCCACTAGGAAAGCCAACATTTGTTGATAAAACAGAAGAAACAAACTTAATAGAACGGAAAAGGACAGTGTCTTGTTGTTAATCTGTTTTAATATTTGATATGAATGAGTTAACATAGATTCATATGGTACTGATATGCTCTATTATTGAACTTTAAGCTACATGCATAGTTTATGGATTTACTTACAAAAGATAGCTATTCTAATTTATGCATATTTCTGTTGCCCCTAAAGATTTATGCATATTGCAGGTATGAAAACAATTATTTGGAGTATCACTCATTGTCACATGCCACGGCCTCAGGTTTGTAACAGTATATTATGTCTGCATATTTGCTTGATACAGATATTTTTCTTCAGATGTTATTTCATATTTAACTGTTTCAGGTTGCAGCATCACCACATGTCAATCATCAACAGATGCAGGCATCACCATCTAGTGTGCCATTTCCATATATGTTCAAAGGAATGAGGGAACACGAGGTAGTGAAAGCCCAAGTTTCTTATATCTACACTACAGGCTCATCTTTCCCATCATCTGACAGGGACATTATTTTTCAGGTGTGGAAGGCTTCAGGTGTTTTGAAAAGTGGTGTTCATTGCTTAGCGCTCTACAAGGAAAAAGAAGAAGAGAGAGAAATGCTGCAGCACTTCTCGCAGATTCTAGCTATAATGGAACCTCGTGATCTTATGGACATGTTTTCCTTGTGTCTGCCGGAACTCTTTGAGTGCATGATAACAAACACCCAATTGCTTCACATATTTTCAAGTCTCCTACAATCTCCTAAGGTCCTCCGGCCCTTCACAGATGTTCTAATTAATTTTCTAGTTAGCAGTAAACTTGAAGATCTAAAGAACCCAGATTCTCGTGCAGCAAAACTTGTTTTGCAACTTTTTAGGTTTCTATTTATTGCTGCTGCCAAATCTCCTACAGAGTGCGAGCGGATATTGCAGCCTCACATACCTGTGATAATGGAAGTTTGCATGAAGAATGCCACTGAAGTTGAGAAACCTCTTGGTTACATGCACCTTCTTCGCTATATGTTTCGATCAATGGCTGGTGCAAAATTTGATGGTCTTTTGCGGGATCTTATCCCCTCACTTCAACCATGTCTAAATATGTTGCTATCTGTCCTCGAAGGGCCTACTGAGGATATGAGGGACCTTATTTTAGAGCTCTGCTTAACTTTACCTGCACGCCTTAGTTCCTTGCTTCCGCACATTCCCCGTCTTATGAAGCCTCTAGTCCTTGCGTTAAAAGGAAGTGATGACCTTGTTAGTTTAGGTCTTAGGACACTCGAGTTTTGGATTGACAGTTTGAATCCTGATTTTCTGGAGCCTAGTATGGCTAATGTCATGTCTGAGGTTATACTTGCTTTATGGTCTCACTTGAGGCCTCTCCCTTATCCATGGGGTACAAAAGCTTTACAACTCCTTGGTAAACTAGGTGGTCGAAACAGGCGCTTTCTCAAAGAACCTCTCATGCTTGAGTGCAAAGAGAATCCCGAGCATGGACTTCGGGTTATACTGACATTTGAGCCATCAACGCCTTTCTTAGTACCATTAGATCGGTTCATATACCTTGCTATTGCTGCAGTTGTGCAAAATAGTGGTACCATGGATGCTTTTTACAGAAAGCAGGCTCTTAGGTTCCTTCAAGTGTGTTTGGCATCACTCCTGAATTTGCGTGGAAATATAACAGGTGAAGGTGTAACTCCTGGTATTCTTGGAACATTATTGGTTTCTTCTGTTGATCCTTCTAGACGTCGAACGGAAATGAATGACATAAAGGTAAGTTCTAAATTTCATGTTCCACTGTATCAACAAACTTTCTCTTGTTAGTTTTGATTGCAGTTTCATGTTGTCTTTTAGTATCTACAACTTGATTATGTACTAGCCCATTTTTGTTCTCCTTTTTATCTTTTTCACTGTTGTTTAAAATAAAATCACTTTTGACTGAGTACTGGCCTATTTTCCTTTTTCTCTCCACTGTTCTTTAAAATGGAATCATGTAGCCATGAGTGATATTTGGTCTATTCCACTCGTTTATAATGTTTTAAGAATTTTTCTTTTGCTTGTTCTGCCCATTAGCTTAGTTATACAAATCTTGTTTCATGTTAATTTGTTTCTCTTATGCTTCTGAATTCTCTGGTGCTTTATATCACAACACAAGTCTGTTTCGGCAGCATTTTGTATATCTGTTTATAATTTCTTATTTATGGAGATTCTTGTTATTATTATGATTTTCTAACCAAATAATGTGCCAACTTGTTGGGAACAGGCTGATTTGGGTGTGAAGACAAAGACTCAGCTAATGGCAGAGAAATCTATTTTCAAAAGTCTTCTCATGACCATTATTTCTGCAAGTGCAGATCCCGAGCTTCAAGATGCAAAAGATGATTTTGTTCTTAACGTTTCTCGTCATTTTGCAATGCTTTTCCATGTTGATTATGCTTCATGCAGTTCAGTGGGGCAACATGTTGGAACGATGGTTGCATCAAGTAGTAGCACAAGTTCTCGGTCAAGATGCAATATGTCCAATCTTAAGGAATTGGATCCACTTATCTTTTTAGATGCATTAGTTGAAGTGCTTGCAAATGAAAATCGGTTGCACGCTAAGGCTGCTCTTAATGCTTTGAATGTCTTTGCTGAATCACTTTTGTTTCTTGCTCGAACAAAACAGTCTGGGGTATTGAGTTCAAGGGGTGGACCTGTTACACCAATGACTGTTTCCAGTCCATCATTGAATCCTGTGTATTCACCACCCCCAAGTGCCAGAGTACCAGTATTCGAACAACTTCTACCTCGACTGTTGCATTGTTGTTATGGAAGTACATGGCAAACTCAGATGGGAGGAGTGTCAGGAATTGGTGCCTTAGTTGGTAAAGTGTCTGTTGAAACTTTGTGCATTTTCCAAGTGAGAATTGTACGCAGTCTTATTTATGTTCTCAAAAGGTTACCAATACTTGCTAATAAGGAGCAGGACGAGACAAGTCAAGTCCTCACTCAGGTTCTTCGTGTTGTAAACAATGTTGATGAGGCAAATAGTGAAAGTAGACGTCAGAGTTTCCAGGGGGTCATTGAATTTCTTGCTCTAGAACTCTTTAATCCAAATGCTTCTATTGTAGTAAGAAAGAATGTTCAATCTTGTCTTGCACTTTTAGCTAGCAGGACTGGTAGTGAGGTGTCTGAGCTACTTGAGCCTCTTTATCAACCACTGCTTCAGCCTCTCATCATGAGGCCACTGCGTTCTAAAAATGTTGAACAACAAGTAAGGGATTTTATTTTATGGAGTACCATTTTTTCATCCTTTTGTTGGTTTCAAATTGATTCATTTCTCTCTACAGGTTGGAACTGTGACTGCTTTAAACTTTTGCCTTTCTTTAAGACCTCCCCTTCTTAAGTTGACACCAGAGCTTATAAATTTTTTGCAAGAAGCATTACAAATTGCCGAGGCTGATGAAACTGTGTGGGTTACAAAGTTAATGAACCCTAAGTTGGTAGCAACATTTAACAAACTTCGAACTGCGTGCATTGAGTTGCTTTGTACCGCAATGGCCTGGGCTGATTTTAAAACACCAAATCATGCTGATCTTCGAGCTAAGATAATATCAATGTTTTTCAAGTCGTTGACTTGTCGGACTCCTGAGATTGTGGCTGTTGCAAAAGAAGGCCTCCGCCAGGTGTCATATGGATTCTTGCTTCTTATCATACTGCTGAGTTTGCTTTGCACATATTTTATATGCAATGGCTAATCTAATACTAATTATTGTAAATTGTCTGACTTTCGAACTTTTTATTCAGGTGATTCAGCAACAAAGGATGCCAAAGGAGCTGCTACAAAGCAGTCTGCGGCCTATCTTGGTTAATTTGGCACATACGAAAAGCCTTACAATGCCTTTACTACAAGGATTAGCACGTCTTTTGGAACTTCTATCTAATTGGTTCAATGTTGCTTTGGGTGCTAAGTTGTTGGAACACTTGAAAAAATGGCTGGAACCCGAAAAACTTGCTCAAAGTCAGAAGTCCTGGAAGGCTGGAGACGAGCCTAAGGTTGCTGCAGGTATTGTTAGTATATATCACTTATTCTGTTCTTTTTTCTATTTTGTTTGTTCTTAAATAATTTGTTCTCTTCCATCACAGCCATGATTGAGCTTTTCCATCTCCTTCCTCCGGCAGCTGGGAAATTCTTGGATGAACTTGTAACCATAATTATTGATCTTGAAGGAGCACTTCCACAAGGACAATTCTATAGTGAAATTAATAGTCCTTATCGCCTTCCACTTACAAAGTTCTTAAACCGTTATGCAACAGATGCTGTAGATTATTTTCTGGCTAGATTAGGCCATTCAAAATATTTCAGAAGGTAAGTTTGTAATGCTTTAGTTACATGATGATTCTTGAAGAAATTGTAATTTCAGGTTTATGTATATTTATTCGATTAACTTCTGACGCAATGGCAATTCCAGGTTTATGTATATTATTTGCTCTGATGCCGGGCAACCTCTTAGGGAGGAGCTTGCTAAGTCACCTCAAAAAATACTCGCAAATGCATTTCCACAGTTTTCTGTTTCTGGGGGATCCGTTATACAATCTTCTTCCTCTGTGAAAGAAGAAAGTGTAATGCCAGATAGTTTCACTAGTTTGCCTTCTAGTAATTTCTCACCATCTGACAGTTATTTTCATGGACTGGAACTTATTTCCACTTTGGTAAAATTAATGCCCGAGTGGTTGCATGGCAACCGTGTAGTATTTGATACATTATTACTTGTTTGGAAATCGCCAGAAAGGATTGCTCGATTGCAAAATGAACAGGAATTGAACTTACTGCAGGCAAGTTTTTGAACTTACTAGCTAATATAGGCTGACTGAAATCTGATGAAACACAAATTGTTGTCTTAGTTATTCATTTTAGGGTTACTCTGAGTACAATATTATTTCTGGGTTTGTCAAAAATATCTTTTATGTTTGATTCGGTTGGTCTCTTTAAAATGTGTAGGTGAAGGAAAGTAAACGTTTGGTGAAATGTTTCCTCAATTATCTGAGGCATGATAAAACTGAAGTCAGTGCCCTCTTTGATATGCTGTCAATTTTCTTATTCCACAGCCGTATTGACTACACCTTTCTGAAGGAATTCTATGTTATTGAGGTAATATGAGAATTCAACTTCTGATTTTATACGCCATGGATTATACATGTTGTGTGATGCATACCTCTATGATGCTTGCTGTTGCTAACTCCGTAGGTTGCCGAAGGATATGCCCCAAGCTTAAAGAAAGCTATACTCGTATGCTTCTTGAATATATTCCAAATGAAGCAATTTGAGAAGGATCACTTGGTCATTGCCATGCAGATTATCATCCTTCCAATGTTAACTCACTCCTTTCAGAATGGCCAGAATTGGGAGGTTGTTGATTCTAATATAATAAAGACAATTGTCGACAAGCTTCTTGATCCCCCAGAGGAGGTTGGTTTGTGTTTGAATTGCTTTGGAGTTCACTCATTTTTGCTATTTGTCTTGCTACTTCAGAACCTCTAATTGTTCTTTTGAAAATCTTGGACACTTCATTTTTCAGGTCAGTGCTGAGTATGATGAGCCACTAAGAATAGAGCTTCTACAGCTTGCTACACTACTCTTGAAATATCTTCAGAATGATCTTGTTCATCACCGTAAAGAGCTCATTAAGTTCGGATGGAACCATTTGAAGCGTGAAGATAATTCCAGCAAACAGTGGGCATTTGTCAATGTCTGCCACTTCTTAGAAGCTTACCAAGCTCCTGAAAAGATAATTCTTCAGGTATTCTTGAAACCTGTGTCCATACAAGTATTGTCACTTTGCGTATGCAAGAAAACCAATTACAATTTGACTTGGGTGCTAAAACCTTATGATCAGTGTGATAAGATACTACTTGTATTAGTTAAAAGGATAATGGGCTGATTAATGGGTAGTTATGTTCATGTTCTCCATTATTAGTTATGTTATTCAGTTGTAGTAACTAACCCTTCATGTTATAAATAAATACATGGATGGTTCCTTCTTTGTGAGCAGCCTTTGGAAAGTTGTTTATCATCCTTGTAATTGGGGTTTGGCCCACTCCACTTAGATTTGTTCTCTCGATCGACAAGTTATTAGTTGCAAACATGTTTAAGATGCTTGCAATTTTACTATTAACAACAGTTATCTTATTTTTATTTTCATAGCCATATTTTCAGCCTCTTATCATTAGTAGCATAGCTAGGTTCGATTTAGAAAGTTCATTGTGGTTCAAACATTATATCAAACATGTTAACACAAAGATGGAGTTTCACAAGTTTGAAGAAGTCAACACAAGACGATCATCAACATTCTTTTTACATATGTTTTATATCTATATGATTTAAGTCTGGCCATTTTGAAAAAATATTTTTTTACCTCTGATCTTTCATCCACATCTGTTACATGTATTCACATTTTTGAACAGAACAATTGATCTCTATTCACATTTTAGATCCACTAAGAAGAGTATGATATCTGAGATGATAGTTGGTTTTTGTTGTTGCCCACGGACTTTCAATATTTCAGATTCAGATCCTGATGATAGAATGCACTTGTTACTTGTATTTCTTGTGAAAAGAAAATATTGTTCTAGCACAATTTCTTTTCATTGTCTTGTTTAGTATTTTCTCTCAGATGGCTGATCGTCCATCATTTTACATCTAATATTTCCATTTCCTAGGATTTTCAGGTTATATTTGACTGTGTTGTCTTCTTGATACAGGTTTTTATTGCTTTGTTGAGAACTTGTCAACCTGAAAACAAGTTACTTGTTAAGCAGGCTCTTGACATACTAATGCCTGCTCTGCCTCGAAGATTACCTCCTGGTGAAAGTCGTATGCCTATATGGATTCGGTATACTAAGAAAATTCTTGTTGAAGAAGGACATTCTATTCCAAATATGATTCACATTTTCCAGCTTATCGTACGGCATTCAGATCTCTTTTATAGCTGCAGAGCACAATTTGTTCCCCAAATGGTAAACTCTTTAAGTCGGTTAGGTTTGCCATATAACACTACTAATGAAAATAGGCGTCTTGCCATTGAACTTGCTGGTTTAGTTGTTGCTTGGGAGAAGCAGAGGCAGATTGAAGCAAAGAGTGTGCCTGAACCAGAAGGCCATAATCAGATGCCTGATGTGTTTAATGCCGGTTCTATTGGTGCTGATGCAAAACGTCCTTCAGATGTGTCTGCATTTCCTGAAGATATTGCTAAAAGGGTGAAGGTTGAACCTGGGCTGCAATCTCTTTGTGTTATGTCACCTAGTGGGGCATCTTTGCCTAATATAGAAACTCCTGGATCTGCTGGGCAACCTGATGAAGAGTACAAACCTAATGCTGCTATGGAGGAGATGATTATCACATTCCTCATTAGGGTGAGCAAATACTGAACTTTCCTTCTTTTCCCTATTTTTTTTTAGAGAAAGGAAAGGAGACTACGCCAGTTGGTAGTCACCCTATTATTCAGATATGCTGAACTACCACTTGCTAATTCCCTCCCCCTTCTGACGCAAAACTAAAAAAGGCACATGCTATTTTTAGATATGCTGAACTACCATTTATTAATTCCCCACCCCCGTTTGACACCAAACTTAAAAATGGCTGTTGCTATTTTCACTGGGAGTTCGAAGACTGACCTGGTGTATCTGTAGACAAAGATTTATGCAACCACATGTCCAATACTTTCATGAAGATGTTGATTTTGATCCTGCTGCTTTTTTTTTATTAAACTCTACAATTTTAAAATTCAAAATTTAACTGGATTCTTATCTGGTAATGAATTTTCTATCTTAGGTATAGCAGGAAAGATATGTGGTTTCTTCATATGTGCTTCTGTGCACCCTGCACCAAGTTTTGACTTATATGTTGCCTATTATAATATGGCCTGAAATTGTTTAATGCATGTCTATTTCATGCTCTTCAAGGTTTTTTTGCTCTATCCTTTCTTCTTCATTCCCATACCTACTCAATGGTCGTGTAATCTTTCAACTGAATCTCTTCAAGAGACTGTTTTCCCCCTGAAAAAGGGAATAAAAACTACTTTTCGTTTAGATGTTCTCTCGTAGTACTATAATTTTATCATCTTATTTGTTTCCAAAGCATATGTACATGAACAACTGGACATTAAGTCAATGGTTATATTAATGAACTATTTAATAATTATCTCCATTTTCCTTTTTCCTGTTTTTATGTTCTGAATTTATGCTTTACAGGTTTATTTGAGGCCTGAATATGTTGTTTGCACTCTATCCTTTTTCTTGTCTTTTTTGCGTATAGTTTCCTTTGTTAATGAATCCGTGTTCAGGCATATCATTGTAATCTTTGGTTTATTAATTCAGATTCATTTGAACTTGTTCCCTCCCTCCCTTCTATACCCAGTCCAGCTGAACACTGAATCAATCTTCATTGCCCATTAACTGTGTTCATAGCCTCTGTAATCTTTTTCCTTCTAGACCAGTTGAAGATACCTATCATTTCTGATTTTCTCGCAGGTTGCCTTGGTAATAGAACCTAAAGATAAGGATTCTAGCTCTATGTATAAGCAAGCTTTGGAGCTACTTACTCAAGCTCTAGAGGTCTGGCCAAATGCAAATGTGAAGTTCAACTATTTGGAGAAGTTACTTGGAAATCTTTCACCATCTCAATCAAAAGACCCAGCAACTGCTCTTGCACAAGGTCTTGATGTCATGAATAAGGTCTTAGAGAAGCAACCTCGTTTATTCATTCGTAACAACATAAATCATATATCACAGGTAGGTCACAGTTTCTCTTGTCTATTTTACTTGAAATCCTAGCATTTCTTTATGTCAGCTGTTGTTCTTACAGGTACTGGAGCCATGCTTTAACAGCAAAACATTGGACGCTGGAAAGTCACTTTGTTCTTTACTGAAAATGGTATTCACTGCTTTTCCTCTGGAAGCCTCTGGTATTCCACAAGATGTGAAGATGTTGTATCAAAGAGTTGCAGATTATGTGCAGAAACATCTATCTGCAGTGACAGCATCTCAGATATCTCTTGAAGTTAGTAATGTAAATTCAATGATTACATTTGCACTGTTGGTAGTTAAAACCCTGACAGAAGTGCAGAAGAATTTCATTGACCCATTCATTCCTTTGCTGCTTCGTGTCCTTCAACGTTTAGCACGAGATATGGGATCATCTGCTGGTTCTAATATCAGACAAGTATGACGAATTCTTCCAATCCACATATTTTTTATTTATTTTCTCATTATTTTTCATCCTATTAACCCTTTCTCTGTATCAACAATACCTATTGAAATAAGATTCCTTACTATGTTTTTTATCATTGGAATGATACAGTACAATTCATATGAGTTGAAAAAAAAGGGTGCGTTCCCACTCAAATAAAATAAAGGCTGGATTAAGTGAGGGAAATATCTTATTAATCCCTTTCAGAAAGATGTCTTATTAATACCACACAACATGGGAGTAAGGTCGTCCCTGTCAGAATTTGGGTGCCATCTTCCGGCAAGGTTATCATTATCTATTTGATTATGATTGAAACCATTTCGTGTCAACCTTGTAGCTTTCTCATTCATCCAGTCTCATATTGATGTAGAACAATTAGAGTTATGGGCCTTCTACCCTTTAGCATGTGGTCTTTATTATTGTGGGGCTTTTAGCCGATTAGTTTACTTTAGGCCTTTTGATTAGTTTTTCTTTAATTAGATTTCTTTTTATTAGGTTTCCATGTTATGATTATATGGGTGTTTGGAATTCTATATAAACCCATATGATTATATTAAGACTTATGCTTGGATGAATAAAATTATGGTTTAGTTTATCTCTCTCTTAAAGCAGATAATTTAATTTAGGGTTAGGGTTAATTTACATTAATTGTAAACGGTTGGGCTCCCCCTTCTCTCCAAACCCTAATTCTTTCTAGCTCTTCACCTCTACCAGCCCTCATCACAATAGAACAGCCACAACGATCATCTTCATCTGTGGTATAGTATCGGTGCTACAGTAAATTCGCTATTGTCCCACCTACCAGCGTGCACTGTTCCGATTGCTGCTGCTGCCTATTGTGTCCATTGTTGCTGCCTACTGCGGCCGCTGCCACCTGCTGTGGGTGCGCTACGGCTACCCCCTACCGCTGCTGTCGCCCCTGGTCTGCCGTCGTAATCACAATATCACCTCTGCAATACGGGACTGCCACTTCATCGAACGCTTTAATCATTGCAAGTTGTTGCTGCCCTCTTGTTGATCCACCTTCACTGTCATCGTCGAAAATCTTCCCAGTTCTGTTCACCAGCGTCCTCACCACACATCCAGCCACCATCACGTCCATCCTCCTTCAACTGTATCACCACCTCATCATCGCTCGCGACAAATTGCGGCAGTTGCGCCATGAGCAGCCCCGCCACGCACGTGTCACTTCTCAAGCAGCCCCACCACACATTGATTCTGTTTAGGGTTGAGAAATAAAAGTGAAAAGAGGAAAAAAATAGAGTGATTGCTCAAAAGGAGAGAGATTTGAAAGAAAAACAGAGTTTTTCTTTGCTTTAAAATAAAGGAGACAAAACAAGAAAGTTCAAAACTTGGAAAAATAATAGTAAAAAAAGAAGAGTTGAAAAAACAAACAGAGCTTTTGTTTTAAAAAGAGATCAAGTTAAAAACAGTGAGATTGAATAAATAAAAGAGTGATAAGTTCTTTTTCTTATGAAAAAAGAGAGAAAAATTGAAATTTTTGGCTATGTCGAGCAAGAGTCCTGGTGCTTATGGTTAGTTGTACATCCTACTCCAAGTCGTGTCATTCTTCCACAAAACATGCCTTAGGGGATCTTAGTCGTAAGTGGGATGTCCTATGTAGTAAGCTCGAAACCATCGAACCATGTCAAGCTTCTTTCCCGAGTTATCATTATGGATCTTACACCTTGCCACCCCATGAGGATACATTATTTATAGGTCATGCTATGTCTATGCCTACCCACCTCTTTATGGTTATGCACCTTATTACCCATTTGGATCGACTCCACAAAACTATTGACCTAGCTAGTTGCGTTCGCATAATTTTCCACTAGCTCTCAACCTAATCTTCCGCCAAATATGATAAGCATCATCATTGTCTTGTTATTGTTCCTCCCAAACCTCCTTTTTCAAAGAATACACCTTTGCTTAAGCCTGATGATCCTCCACGGGATGATAGCTGTTATTTGATGGGGGTTGATATGCCCTCCTTCGATTGTCATCCTGATTCTCTACTTTCTTTGATATTCCAGTGAGATGCTATTGATGTCTCTGGTTGAGCTGATTGTTTCACTTCTCATCGATGCCCTCATTGTCGAATCTGATGTGAGAAATGTGTATGCTATGGGTTTGTATGTAAGGTGTGTATGCGTGTAGGCTATGGAATGAGTGATGTAATGAGAAGATATGTAATCAGACACTATACGAAGCAGTCAAATATATACAGCGTGCTGAATAAAGATGTGTGAATGTGAGATGTGTTCATCAAGTTTTAACCCTTAGCTTTCTCAAATCTGCAAGTGCATAGGTCAAGTAGCTAATCTCGGGCATAGTATCGATAATGAATTGAAGCTAAAGAACTAATCTAACAGAATTGACTAATTAGAAAAAGAATTAGCTAAAACAGAAAACTAACAACTAAACTACAAGCTGAAAACTAAAAGGAAACTAACAAGCAAGAGTATCAGATTTTGGATTAGTAATTACAGAAATATAGTTGCAGCAGGAAATAACTAAATGTTTTGATATTTCGATTCATAAAACTCTAATAACAAAGCAGGGGAAGAGCTATAGATTGATGCAAATCAGAGGGAGTATTTCCTAAGGGTAGGGTTCATCTGGGACTTCTACTTGTGATCAATGGGACAAATTAGAATTAGACTTTGGACTCATGAGCAGCGACAGCACTAAGCTACTTTCATAAACCTTTAGCTTATCCACTTGAATCCTCATCTCATAAAAACATCTCAATTAAATATCAGCAAACTCTCAAAATTACATAGCCAGGCTTCCAATATCATTTGCCTTTCAGCTAATGATTAGAGCAGAAATAAAGTTGTTCACTCTATGCTTGATTTTGGCACTCGAAGAATTCCTGGCTAGTTGAAATCAGAAAATGCAGTTCCAATATTAGTTCATATAGAACACAAAAGATTAGCTCATGCTTTATAGGAGTAAATCTGTTGTTGAACACCCTCTCGAGTATCAGCATTGGAAGACAATGAGCTATCAGCCCAGCATGAGAAACACAGTTCCAAACAGATTCGCCTCACGAAATAGTCATTATCAATCATATCCCAATTTCTGGCAACATTAATCTAGATAACTGAGAAATGAGTCTGTTTCCTTTTCAGAAAAACATACAACAGAGAAAAGCAACCTCCCGATGCCACAAGAAGATACAGCTGCTGAAACACATTCTCAAACAACAAAGCGCAATAAATTTGAATATTATTTTGCAGAATTAAAGAAATATTGCTTTTGCCCTCCTTTCGGATGTCAGACAACACAAATGAAAGCTTTTCAACATTACAGAATAGCACAACTGTCGGCAATATTTCCAGCATTGATATACTAAAAAATCAGATTTAAAATCCATAAGAGAAACTTTTTTGAGAGGGAATCCATAAGAGAAACTGTCGTTCCATAAAAGGAAGTTTGTCTCAACATCACACGAGTATCATCCTAGACTACTACCATCCTTAGGAAATAAAGAGTTTTAGCTACACCTTTTTGAATTTAACATTACAAACAAGCTATGGTTATGCAGTAAATACATGATTCAGAGTACAAGATAAGAAGATAGGCTATAGAACTGCCCAGCTTCTCACTAGCAGCTGCCCTTCTTCTCCACCGTTTGGAATTCTCTAAAGTAGGTGGAAACCTTCCTCCACCTTGATTCAAGTGTGCAGCCTCTCTTCTAAACCATAATGCAGCATTCGAATTGTTCTTCGTTATCCCCAAAATCAGGGCCCCCTTCACAGGAACCTCTTCTCTTTTATAGACTTTTGTGGAACCTTCTGATTCTTCTTCCAGTCTCTTGATTGGTGTCACATGTCCCTCCAGAAAAGAATCTTCCTTTGCAGCTTCCAAAAAGGTGGAAAGTTGGACAGGTGGCGGCTGCAGCAGAAGCATCCAAAAAAAACAGTAGACATCCAAAAAGTATTTTGATAGCAAAAAATCCTGTACTAGAGCAAAAACAACATGCAATATTATATGAATCAATTCATTACAGCAAACTAATTAAATCTGCTCTCAGGATCATAGAATGGTTCAATTGGGTCAGCAAATGAATGATAAACATGATGTAAACAGAAAAGCTGAAAATGTGTCTAATTCAGGCACATAATTTCATATGAAGCTCTACAGATGATTTGTACAAACAAATAGGAAAATGATGTAATATACTCGAGAAGATATGCATGTGAGCTAAAATTGAGCAGAAAATGAGTGTGTTTAAGTACAAAATTCTTTGTATAATAGCCACTGATCAGAGTAAAAATTAGTGGTTCGTGAGAAAGTTGATTCTATGTTGGAATCCTCTAATGCTGACAAAGATTTAACTATTTCACATTCTTTAGTTCTTTCTTCACGTGATAAATGGAAGCACACACCTCCTTATTCTGACATTGATGTTTGCAAAGAAAAATTGTCATGACACTTGTATCGTCTTGCAACTCATCGGAGTCGAGTTTTTCTCAATCAGGGTGATTGATGTAGAACAATTAGAGTTATGGGCCTTCTACCCTTTAGCCTCCGGACTTCAGTATTGTGGGGCCTTTAGCCCATTAGTTTAGTTTAGGCCTTTTGATTTGTTTTCTTTTTAATTAAATTTCTTTTTATTTGGTTTCTATGTTATTATCATATGGGTGTTTGCAACTCTATGTAAACCCATATGATTGTATTAAGACTTGTGCTTGGATGAATAAAATTATGGTTTAGTTTATTTCTCTCTTAAGCGGATAATTTAGTTTAGGGTTAACGTTAGTCTTCATTTCATATCAACTTATCTTACTCCACCACCATGATCTTTTGGCCCTCCTCCCTCAAATTTGCTTTATATATTTTCTTTTCAAAAAAACACTTTATGTTTAGCTAACTGAACTTTATTATCTTTTCCCTCCCATAAATGATCTTTCACTTCTCCTCTCTATTTCAACTTGTATTGACCATTAACCGTCCTCTAAGAGGGAATAGGAACATTGTTTTGTGTAAATTATTAGGTACACCAACATCTTTAAAAGATGTAGTGATGTTGCTTTGCTCTATATATCATACGATAGTGTTAATTCTGAATCTATGTTTAATCTTTGTTGCTCATTACACAAATTGAAAGTAATTCTTGTTTCAGGGGCAGAGGATAGATATGGATCCGTCAGTCAATTCCAGAGCAAATGGTGATTCGAGTTCTGTCATCTCTAACATGAAATGTGTGCTAAAACTTATTAGCGAAAGGGTGATGCATTCTCCAGAATGCAAGAGATTAATTGCGCAAATACTTTATGCCCTCCTCTCAGAGAAGGGTACAGATTCCGGTGTGCTTTTATGCATACTTGACACTGTAAAAGCATGGATTCATGATGAACATAAGCATGCTTCATCCAGTTCTTCAAGTACTGCCTTATCTCAAAAGGAAATAGTGTCCTATCTGCAGAGACTTTCTTTAGTAGACAGGAAAAACTTCCCCCCCTCTGCACTGGATGAATGGGATGAGAAATATTTACAACTTCTCTATGGACTTTGTACAGATTCGAACAAGTAATTAATCATGGTTTTACAGTTAGATCGTTTCTTATGTTTTAAATTTCCGCTCTAATTATTTTCTATATTCAGCAGATATCCATTACCTCTTCGCCAGGAAGTCTTTCAGAAGATAGAAAGGCAGTTTATGCTTGGTCTGAGAGCAAAAGATCCAGCCATTAGGCAGCAGTTTTTCGTGCTTTATCATGAATCTCTTGGAAAGACTCTCTTCACAAGACTTCAGTTTATCATCCAAATTCAAGATTGGGAAGCTGTAAGTGATGTCTTCTGGCTGAAACAAGGTCTTGATCTTTTGTTGGCTATCTTGGTTGAAAACGAGCCAATCACGCTTGCTCCAAATTCTGCACGCGTGCCACCACTTATGGCAGTTGGGTCTTTTTCTGAACATTCTGTTGTCCAAAACTCAGCACCTGATGCAACAGAAGGTCTTGATGGGGGCACTATATCTTTTGACTCCCTTGTGTCTAAACATGCACAATTCTTGACAGAGATGAGTAAACTTCAGGTTTGTTAATATCTTTGCCCTTTCTGTCCAGAAATATGCTGCCCTCATTTTTTTTTCTTTTCAAGTTATTTTCTTCATGTCTTATATTTTGTTCTTTACTGTCTAAAAAAATAATTTTCCTTACCGCAGGTGGTAGACATTGTTAATTCTTTGAGGGAAGTGGCTTATGCTGATGCTAATGTTGCATATCACATGTGGGTTTTAGTATTTCCAATTGTTTGGGTTACTTTACATAAAGATGAGCAAGTTGCACTTGCTAAGCCAATAATTAACCTTTTGTCAAGAGATTACCACAAAAAGCAGCAGAGTAATAGGCCTAATGTTGTACAAGCACTTCTTGAAGGCCTTCATTTGAGCCATCCTCAGCCTCGGATGCCAAGTGAGCTTATAAAATACATAGGGAAAACTTATAATGCATGGCATATTTCGTTAGCTCTACTCGAGAGTCATGTCATGTTGTTCATGAATGATGCAAAATGCTCTGAATCACTGGCCGAGCTTTATAGACATCTTAACGAAGAAGATATGAGGTGTGGATTATGGAAGAGAAGGTCAATTACTGCAGAAACTAGAGCAGGCCTCTCGTTAGTCCAGCATGGTTATTGGCAAAGGGCACAAAACCTATTTTATCAGGCTATGATCAAGGCAACACAGGGTACATATAACAACAATGTTGCGAAGGCTGAGATGTGCCTTTGGGAAGAACAGTGGCTCCACTGTGCCAGTCAGTTAAGCCAATGGGATGTATTGGCAGATTTTGGCAAGAGTGTAGAGAATTATGAGATTCTTCTTGATTGCTTGTGGAAAGTTCCTGATTGGGCATATATGAAGGAGAATGTAATTCCTAAGGCTCAGGTAGAGGAGACACCAAAATTACACCTAGCACAAGCCTTTTTTGCTCTTCATGATAAGAACACCAATGGTGCTGGCGATGCTGAAAGTACTATCGCAAAAGGTGTTGAACTTGCTTTGGAGCAGTGGTGGCAGTTGCCTGAATTTTCTGTGCAGTCTCGAACACCACTTCTACAACAATTCCAGCAATTGGTGGAAGTGCAGGAGTCAACAAGGATACTTTTGGACATTGCAAGTGGGAACAAGCAACCTTCAGGAAACTCGGGGGGAAATGTCAATAATGCTTATGGGGAACTCAAGGATATACTAGAGACGTGGAGACTACGAACACCTAATGAATGGGACAACATGTCTGTTTGGTATGATTTGCTTCAGTGGAGAAATGAGATGTATAATGTTGTGATAGAGACATTCAAGGACTATGGTCAAACAAATCCACAACTTCATCATCTTGGCTACCGTGACAAGGCTTGGAATGTTAATAAGCTTGCTCGTATAGCTCGTAAACAAGGACTTCATGATGTCTGTGTAACAATACTAGACAAGATGTATGGACATTCTACAATGGAAGTTCAGGTAATGAATATGAAATTAGATTTTCAGAATCCTTCTTATATATGGGGCCTCTTTGTTGATTTTAATATAGGTGTTATCATTTTCTGCAGGAAGCATTTGTCAAAATAAGAGAACAGGCAAAGGCTTACTTAGAAACGAAAGGGGAATTAACCAGTGGCCTTAATTTGATTAACAACACTAATTTAGAATATTTTCCTGTAAAAAATAAAGCTGAAATATTTCGCCTCAAAGGTGACTTCTTTCTCAAGATGAATGATTGTGAGAATGCTAATCTCGCTTATTCTAATGCCATAAGCCTTTATAAACATTTGCCTAAAGGTTGGATAAGTTGGGGAAGCTACTGTGATATGGTATGTGAAAAAATAGCATTAGCATGTAAATTTTCTCTCTACATATGTGGTCGTTGACCAGTATTCAATTTTATGCAGATATATAAAGAGACACATGATGAGACATGGTTAGAATATGCTGTGAGTTGTTTCTTTCAGGGAATCAAGTATGGTGTTTCAAATTCCCGAAGCCATCTCGCTCGAGTCCTTTATTATCTTAGTTTTGACACACCAAATGAACCAGTGGGGAGGACATTGGCCAAGTTTTTGGATCAGTTGCCTCATTGGGTTTGGCTTTCTTGGATACCACAGTTGTTGCTATCCTTGCAAAGAAGTGAAGCACCACATTGCAAGCTGGTTCTGTTAAAAATTGCTCAAGTGTATCCTCAGGTATATTTCGAATATGAATGTTTTTTTTCTTCTTAAGAAAAAGAGGATATTATATAGTGTTCCTGTGAAAATCTTCTGTAGGCTTTGTATTACTGGCTCCGTACATATTTGATGGAACGTCGTGATGTTGCTAATAAATCTGAGATTGGAAGAAATATGGCATTAGCACAGCAGCAGCGTATTCAGCATGCTGCCTCAGCAAGTACTGCAGCTTCACATAGCTTTGGTGATGGAAATGCAAGAGGCTCAAATTCTGTTGGGTCTTCATTAGCTTCTGAGGCTCAGCTTCATCAACAAGGCTCTCAGCCTGCTGGCGGTGGCTCACATGATGGAAATGCACAAGGACAAGAAACTGAAAGGCCTATGACAGAAGGCACCGTTAACAACATGCATGATCAATCACAACAAAGTTCAACTGTTTCTGAAGGTGCTCAAGTTCCTTTTAGGCGCAATAGTGGACTTGGTTGGGTAGCAGCTTCTGTAGCTAGTGCTTTTGATGCTGCAAAGGATATAATGGAGACTCTCCGGAACAAGCATCCTAATTTGGCTGGTGAACTTGAGGTCAGAGACTTCATGTTGCTTGCATCTGTATTTTACCACCATCAATTGTCTTAGTATCTTAACGGTTGTCTCATTTAGATCGTTAAATTATTTTTGCTGATAAGTTTTTTTTGTTATAATGAATATGATAGATTATCGACGAATTGTAGGTCATGTTCCATGGAAAGCTCTAGGTAGAGAAACATATAGTTACTCAAGTGCTTATTGTTTTTTTACTGTGCATGTTGTATGTGCCAAATAAATTTTTTCTGGCATGGTCAATAGGTAAAATAGAATTATGCTTTATTGGTTGCTTATCAAATTGCCTGAATCTTGTTATCTAAAATAAAATTCTTTTACACTGTGACTCAATACATTGATAATTATATACAAAGCATAAACACAGGTTTGCCAAATACTTGGTGTCAATCCGAGTTTGTTAATTGGAATGTTATGTTGCCAAGATCAGTTTGCCTGGTTTGTTTTAAGATAGCCTCTACTCAGTTTTCCCTTTTTTGGCTAGTAACTTATGCACCCAATGGCTATGAGAACAAAGAAACATTTATGTTTACTTAATTCCCTGACCAAGTATCCTTTTTTTCTCGTTCCACCTTCAGTCTTCACGTTTCTTCTGCCACCATAGTTTAAAGTTTAAGTATTTTTGTTATTTCTCCTTAATCAAGTCTTCTGTGTAGTTGTATTTTCCCTTTGTCAAGTTACAATGCTAAAATTATTCATCCAAAATGGTGAAGGAGATTGACAATGTGATTCCAACATATTAAGCTATACAAACACTGATATTTTTAGATATTCTCAGGTTTTACTTTCTGAAATTGGTTCGAGATTTGTTACACTTCCGGAAGAGCGACTTTTAGCTGTGGTCAATGCACTTCTTCATCGTTGCTATAAGTATCCAACAGCTACTACAGGAGAAGTTCCACAGTCTCTTAAAAAGGAGCTATCAGGTGTTTGTAGAGCTTGTTTCTCACAGGATGCTGTGAACAAACATGTGGAATTTGTACGAGAATACAAACAGGATTTTGAGCGAGATCTTGACCCAGAAAGCACATCAACTTTCCCTGCTACGTTGTCAGAATTAACAGAAAGACTGAAACACTGGAAGAATGTTCTTCAGTGTAATGTTGAAGACAGATTTCCAGCTATCCTGAAACTTGAAGAGGAGAGTAAAGTATTGCGTGATTTCCATGTTGTTGATGTAGAGCTTCCAGGACAGTATTTCACGGACCAGGTTGGTTTGGTTCTTGATATTAGCATCAGCTATTCTCCTTACACTAGGTGTTCTTCGTATTGATTAGTTTGTATTTAATCGGTTCTTGAGGTTCTAGCTATTCAACTTTTCTGTTATTCCAGGAAGTTGCTCCTGATCATACAATCAAGTTAGACAGGGTTGGAGCTGATATTCCAATTGTGAGGAGGCATGGTAGCAGTTTCCGTCGCCTGACTCTCATTGGCTCTGATGGTTCCCAACGTCATTTTATTGTTCAGACATCTTTAACTCCAAATGCAAGGAGCGATGAACGCATGCTTCAACTATTTCGTGTACTAAACAAGATGTTTGATAAACACAAAGAATCAAGGCGCCGTCACTTAACTATCAATACCCCAATAATCATACCTGTTTGGTCCCAGGTAAAAATGCTATTCTTTCTCACGTTTTAACCATTTCTAGGCAAAATGGTTGTGCAATCTTGCAATTATTGTGGTTCTTCATATCTCAGGTACGCATGGTAGAGGATGACTTGATGTATAGCACATTTCTTGAGGTATATGAAATCAACTGTGCACGTCATAATCGGGAAGCGGATACACCCATTACACTCTTCAAGGAGCAACTCAACCAAGCAATTTCTGGGCAGGTTACTGCTGAAACAGTAGTAGAGTTGCGTCTACATGCATATAATGAAATAACCAAAAGTGTTGTCAATGACAATATCTTCTCGCAATACATGTACAAGTCACTTCCAAGTGGCAATCATCTATGGGCTTTCAAAAAGCAGTTTGCTATCCAGCTTGCACTATCTTGTTTCATATCATACATGTTGCAGATTGGTGGTCGGTCCCCTAATAAAATTTTATTTGCAAAAAATACTGGAAAGATATTTCAAACTGATTTCCATCCAGGTAACTTGAGTTGCATTAATGTGTTAACTTACCTCTAGTATATTTTGTCGGAAAGTGAAACAAGACGACTTCTTGTGCAGCGTATGATGCAAATGGAATGATTGAATTTAACGAGCCCGTGCCTTTTAGGCTGACACGAAACGTGCAGTCTTTCTTCTCTCAGTTTGGAGTGGAAGGTCTTCTTGTATCTGCAATGTGTGCCGCTGCGCAGTCTGTAGTCTCACCAAAGGTGCGTGACAGTCATGATTCTCTCTGGTCCTCTTTTGTCACAAACCGATTTTAACTATTTATATAATAACTTGTTACACTAGCTGCCCTCAGAAGGTAATGAATTTGTTCCTGCACTACATATTCTCCATACTACTCTTGAGTTTGAAAGTCATGTTAAAGTTTTAGGGCAATTTGGAAATCATGATTAACAATGGCTTGTAATTTACACATCTCAGTCATGTCTTTAATTTTAGATGATGAGTTCAAACCTTATTATTAAATTTTTTGCCTCGTTATATAACTTGTTTCTTGGATACCTGTTGTTCCCTCAAGTTTTTAGATTTCTTCTAGTTATCTCTCTTTTCTAGAAGAAAATATATTTAGTGTGCATCTTTGGATTTTCCAGCAAAACCAGCACATATGGTACCATCTTGCCATGTTTTTTCGAGATGAGCTACTATCCTGGTCATGGAGGAGACCTCTTGGGATCCCTTCTACAACTGTTGCTGCCGGAGGGATCAATCCTTTAGACTTTGAACAGAAAGTGACAACCAACGTGGAGAATGTCATTGCACGAATTAAAGGAATAGCGCCTCAGTATTTTCCTGAAGAGGTATGATTCTCAATTTAATGGCAATGACATAAAAGAAATAGTGTACTAATCTTTCGCTCATCATCGAGTAAACAAGATAAATATCTGAAATCTCGGAATGTCTCCTTAATGTACATTATGTGACATAATGCAAAGAAAAGAGTAATTGTAACACAATGTGTGGACTCACCTAATTATTCCAATTTTTTAATGTATCTTCTGCCTTATACAAGCGCAATGTTTGTAATCCGTCTTTAAACATACGTTTCTATTCAGGATGAGGTCACCACTGAGCCTCCAAAGTCTGTACAGAGAGGCGTTACAGATCTTGTGGAAGCAGCCCTGGCTCCGAGGAACTTGTGCATGATGGATCCAACATGGCATCCCTGGTTCTGATTGTGGTCTAAGTCCCTGCTATCTCTGAGAAATCGTGATCCTATTTTAAGACTTCATTTTGGTCTGCACAATTAACTGCATTCCATTAACTGCTCAATAGAGTTCCCTGTAAACTTTTTTGTACATATGTGGTCCAACAGACCTAGTTCATGTACATATGTAGGTCGTTTGTTACTATGTTATTGTCATGAAAACTTTTCAATAGGACGTGCTGCTGTTTTTCCATCCAGTGAGAAATAAGTTGGTTGGATGAAATTACAAGGTTGTTTTTCTTTCTTTTTTTTTTCATAATTATAAAGCAATGCGTATTTGAAGCAAAGGTCATTTTACACATATGAATCGTCTCACAATCATTAGATATAAGTTAATGTATATGCTCAAATTCACATGTACTTAAATGTTATAATTCTGAATTATTTTATATATATTGAAGTGCCCTCTTATATCATATGCGCATCTTTTCTTATGCTATTTAAAGTCTTAAAGCAAATGATCTGTTTGTTTGAGGAAAAAAGAATGAGTAATATTTATTTCACTTTTTTTAATTTGATGTCACAGCAAAATTTGATCAATTTTTTTAATCAAACTTTTTTCAGTGAAAAATGATATTCCATTTTCTCGTCACTCAATTTAAATTTATGTTTTTAGCTCACTTTAGAAACACAATAATATTGCTTTGTTGGACTTTATTTTCCTAATGATCTATTTTCATGATTTACATAAGGCACCAATGTGGATAATCGGAAATAATGCAAGCACAACAGTCCTGCATGTTGGACTTTATTTTTCTATGATCCATTTTCACGATTTACATCAGGCACCAATGTGGATAATCTGAAATAATGCAAGCACAACAGTCCTGCATGTTTTTTTTGCATGATCAGTACTGCAAAACAAAATAAAAGGAGTTACTGAGAACTTGCAGCATGGCACGCCAGAAACATTTCATTCAGCATATCATCATAAACTCGTGCATCTTTTCTTATGTCAACTATTATCTCAGTAGCCAGTACATCATAAATCAAATTTTAACAAGAGCACAAGTACTCAACTAAATAAGAGCAGAACAAAAATAAAATGCATGCCATTATTCAGTACCTACCTAATATCCATACCCCCCAAAAAAATTCAATATTTCTCCTAAACAAATAAAAGAATTTATAGTATATATTGGTTGGTAAATGGTAATATAGACACTGCAAGTGATACCATTTCACAAAAAAACGCACACAACAGGAAAAAAAAACGATGACGAGTCGTATCCGCCGGTCCAACTGAACCGGCGCACCCGACTCAACCCCTCCATTCTGGACACTGGTCGGTGGGCCGCGTCTTCTGTGCGCCGGCCTTGAGGGGGCAGGGCGTGTCGACTGGCGGCACCATGCAGTTGTACTGCAGGCACAGCGACGCGCCCGACGGTATCGACACAGCCGCCGGGCCGATCTCGACGCCAGTCAGGAAGTTGTGCTGCAAGTAGAGCAGCTGCATCCCGCCGTTGAGCCCTTGCACCAGCCGACTCGGCACCTCCCCGGTGAAGCGGTTGTTGTTCAGGTACAGGCGGCTGACCGCCGCCAGCTTCGATGGCACCGCCCCCCATAGCCTGTTGTAGCTCAGGTCCACCACCGGGATGCTCACGTCGTCGTTGATGTCCGGCACCAGCGGCCCCGCGAAGAGGTTGCGCTGCAGCTGCAGGGGTGCCAGCGGGAAGCCGAACACGCACCCGGGGATCGGCCCCTCGAGCATGTTCGCGCTGAGGTCCAAGAAGTTGAGCCTGGCCAGCCGGGGGAGCACGTCGTCGACGCGGCCGGTGAGCAGGTTGGCGCTGAGGGCGAGGTACTGAAGGGTCGGCGGCAGCAGCGGCACCGGGCCCGAGAGCAGGTTGTGCTTGAGGTCGAGGCGGAGGATCCCCCCGCCAGCGCCGGGACCATCGCCTTCAGGGAACGCCGGTATGCTCCCCGTCAGCTGGTTGTGGCAGAGGATGAGGTTGGACAGGGTGGGGATCATCGGGAGCGATGCCGGGATGGCGCCAGAGAGCTGGTTGTAGCTGAGGTCGAGCGTGCGGAGGTGGGTGAGTGCGCCGAGTGACTCCGGGATGGGGCCAGAGAGGAGGTTGCGGCTGAGCGCGAGGAAGCGGAGTCCCGTGCACCGGGACAGCGAGTCCGGAACAGGGCCGGAGACGCGCCCGGGAACGAGGGAGAGCTCAGCGAGCGCCGAGAGGCGGCCGAGCGCGTCCGCGTCGAGGCGCCCGACGAGGCCCGGGGAACCGGCGCGGGGGTCCCCGAGCGCGAGCGCCACCACGCGGTCCCCCGCGCAGAAGACGCCCGGGAAGCCGCAGGGGTCGCCGGTGAAGTCCCAGCTGGCGAAGAATCCGGAGCCAGGCATGTCGTCCAGGGACTTGCGCAAGGACTGCAGCGCCAGGAAGTCCACCGGGTCCAGTATCCCCGCCACCGTCTCCGCCAACGGCGCCACCCACACCACCATCAACACAAACAGAACAGCACAATGACGAGGACGACAACGATGGCTTCCTCTCATCTCCATTACCAGATCCTTCTTCTACGCCTCCGCACCTTGTTTAACGACGACGACCAGGAAATGGTGGGCGAAATGGCTGCAGGACGGGCAGCAAGAATAAGAGGAGGGCAAAAAGGAAGCAAAGGATTTATGATATGCGTGAAAAGCAGAGGGATTACAGCTACCAAAGGAAGCCTTTTTTTTCCTTGTGTGGTGTGTTCTTGCGTGGTGGGTAAAGGGCGTGAGCGCTTTAATGGCGATGGTGCTTCCGCCGCTGCCTCTGCTGCTGTTGCTGCGGGTGGGTGAGTAAACAAAGAAGACGTAGAGCAGAAGGCTTATAGATTTCCACCACTACTACGATGACATCTACAACTCGTATTCTATTCTTCTCCGTCACCTTTTGCGGTGCAGCGATGATGATGATGGAGGAGGAGGGAAGAGGGAGGAAGAAGGAAGGAGTAGAGAAGAAGGGACGATGGAGACGGATAGCTTCTTTTTTTTCTCTCTCTCTCTCCTATTTTTTTTAATTAACGTACAATTATGAGGTGAGAAGCCTCTTTTATTGTATTTTTTTAATTAGTGTTACGGTAACGTGGGGTAACGTGGTTCGGACGAGCCAAACGGTTGTCCGAGCCTGATCGGCTCGGGAACCGAGCCGAAGCGGCGAGGTCCACGTGAGCCATCGGGTGACTCGGACCGTACCCTATCGATAGATTTTTCCGACCAATTTGGACACGGTGGACGGGATGCGGTCGAGGCAACGGACAGCTGCCGGTTGCGCCTTGTCTCCGCTTTTTGTCGCGTTCTGTCTTCTGGAGGGCCGCGACCTCCTCCAACGGCTCTCTTTTTTTTTGTTTACCTCCCAAACTGCGCTCACCGCCTCCGATACCAACGAGCTCGTTTTTATTTATTTTTTTGCTCTTTTTATTTTTTCTTTTCGCTTTTGCACGTGATGTGGCACGTGAAACAGGACGCCATTATTTTTCCTTTGTAGATACGGAAGAAGAGGGAAGGGGAAGGGGAAGGGCAGGGTCGTAAAATGCGATGGATAATTAAGATGTCTGATCACAGAAAAAATAATATAAAAAAATGAATTATTTATTGAGTTAATTAATTATTGGATTTAATGATGGTGTACCCGAGTACATCATGTATCCTGTGTAATAAACCGTTGAATCTGAGATCTACGGTTAAAAAATAAACAGAAAATAATAATCTTAAATAAGATCTATCATAAATCTCAGATTCAATAATTTATTATATAGGGTACATAATATACCCGGATACACCATCATTAAATTCTTAATTATTAGATTAAATTAGAAGTTGGTTGTCATGTATCAGGAAATAAATGGGAAAGTAATTGTGCATGACTGCATGCTGTATGATTGATTTGGCATTCTTCCGAGGTAGAAGATAAGGAGAAGCATCCATTTGGAAGCGTCCGCCCACTAGTTGCACAAAAAGCATTACCTTCTTTTTTTTCTTTTTTTTTTAAATTAAGTTTACTTTACTTTTGATATTTATAAGCATAATAATTTTTATTCCAATTAATTAATACAGTTTAAAGATGTAAAAACGTGTTAAAATTATCATCTTGTTGAAGTCTATTTGAGAACCCACATATATATTATAACGCTCCCGATTTATTCAAAAAATTATTCGTTTTAAGCTCATGGTCCACATGAATTTAAAATACATCTTCGATAGTATCAACGTGACACAAAGACTCTTTCTCCTTATCCCTCAAATATTGTCCGCATGAGTTCTAGAGGCGACTTTTACGGAGTCTCTTTGTTTCACATGTCACTTAGTTCCTCACGTTTTTCTTTTAACGCGTCTTAAATAGTAAGAGATGATGCTACATATAAGCTCATGACCACCTTCGTATTTTGTATATGTGAGACTAACTTTCATTCTTATTATCTAACTTTTATTCTCATCATCTTGAGTTCTTATATATACCATGAAGATGTTATCTATTTAACTACGAACATTGTAATATTTACATTGTCCATCTTAAGATGTTAGATTTATGATAGATATAAGATCTTTTTTTTAAAAAAAAGTTATAAGTTATTAAATCTACTATATCTAACATTTTATCAAAAGTATGATATTATCTTAAGTAGATAGTACATCCATTAAATTATAAATAAATTATTTTTTAAAATATTTTTTTAAGTTTGTTTTGCTTTGACGCGAATAAAGTGGATATGGCCATATGAAGATGTTTGTTGGCTCTCGAATGGGCATCAATTCATCCACTAGTTATTGTAATGCGGCGATACTTAGTCATAAGTTGTAATGATGAAAAAGAGTTTAATTGTCTTGCAAGCACTCGCTCAATTGTTCAAATTGTGTAGGCTGTTGTTAAGGGTAGGATCCGACCCACGTTATGAACTTGATCAATTTAATCCAATCTAAAAAGTTTAGTTAAGCCGATATCATTATTAAAATTTATTTTATATAAAGTTACTATCATTTTAAACTTGTTATTCCTAATATTATTTATTATTATTTTATTTATTTTTAAATTTATATTTGTTCGTAAACTTCTTAAAATTTTAAGAGATTAAGTCCAATTTTTTTGGATCTCGACCAAATCCAATAAAATTCGACCTAATATTTTAGCCTGAACCGTCATTTTTCCTTCTTAGGTTGTATCCAAGTTTTGCTCATTTTTTCTTTTTAGATTGTATTCAAATTTTGCTTCAAATTCGATCCGACTCAATATCGATCATAATTGTTAGTATCATTATTGAACTTGATGATGGATTTGTGATCTTCCAAATAGTTTAATGTCTATATGAAGTAAGTAATCAGCGAATCTCTCACCCATTTTGAGGATACAAAATTGGATAAATTGATATCCCACAGAAACATCAATCATGGAGCACAACAAGGTCAGTAATTACACGAAAAAACTTTGAACTAAACCCATGAAAAGTATCGGGCTTTTAGTTAGCCCAAGCCTCCTCGATGTGGACAAACACAGTATGGGCCTCCCCTGTCATTTTCAAACATTTACCAAGAGGTTAGAAAAAGATATTCCCAATTTTTGATAAAAAAAATTATGCTTACTTTTAATTTAAAATTAGCATTATTTTATATTAAAATTATGCCTAGCCATGCACTGGACATTTTTCTGGTTATAAAATTATAATCTCAGCAAATAATTTCATCGTCATACTTTACACCCAACGTAGTTTTATTTGTTAAAATATGAATCTTTGTTGTAGTACTAAGAAAAATCTCAAAAATATCTATTATTTTCCCTTATAACTTGATCATATTTTTTTCCGAGACTCAAATCATTTAGCAATTACTATTTCTAATTTTCAGTTTTCAATTTATATTTTTCTCTTTTTTTCCTCATTTTTACATAATTTTGTAAACAAGGATGACCTATGATGATTGAGTACGAGATAATGTATTTAGGGTGTACAATCCCAAATTCCTACCTGACCATTATATTCTTTCGGGCGATTAGTTAAATACTTATCAAATCTGTGAGAATAAACAATTGAATTATTAATAAATATTATATTATTTAAGTGAAAATTAAATTAACATTATTTTTTAGCGTATGTTAAATTAAGTTATTTTTTTATTTTTGTGGTTAAGAAGGGCTGCCACATCATTAAAAAAAATGACCTGAAGAAAGAACATTTTTTTATTATTTTTTAAATAATCACTATGGTTTCGTTTATTTCATATCATATTATAATCTCAACCTATTTAATCCATAAAATAACCTATTTATATTTCAATGTCAAACACCCCTTACATATATGTACACACACACACACACACACATATATATATATATATATATATATATA
>LTAE01000619.1:24030-57449 GCA_001647135.1 Pontederia paniculata
GAGAGAGAGAGAGAGAGAGAGAGAGAGAGAGAGAGAGAGAGAGAGAGAGAGAGAGTTGCTAGATTTGAATGATAGCCCCCCTCGTAGGTCTCCTGGATGTTGGAGTTAGACCGGTCTTTGCTTCAAATACCAGAGCAATGGCCAGCGATCAGATGTGCACACTGCTCAGTCCTCCACCAGCAACATTATAACCTTTGTCATCTTCTCCTTTCTACTCCTAGTAGCAGCTCTGTTTTCCCCTCCCAACGTTCTTTTTTAACTCTTGAAGACAGTAAAATAGTGCATGGCATCATTATTTCATTCACAGCCCCATTCACCACCTACTGCGACAGACTGCAACCTCTCTCTCTCTCTCTCTCTTCCCTCTTCGACACACACATTGGCTCAAAGTTCAAACTTCAAACATGTATTATATAAGCACCATCACCGTTTGAATAGATCACAACCATGCACTATTAGATTCCCCTCACGTGAGATTAACAAGATCGTGGGCTTTGCTGTAAATGGAGTCTTACCTTGGCTTTGCTGCATTCTGGGTTCACCTTACATGGGTTGCTCATGATCTGGTTCACGTTGGATACTGTAACTTTAATGGAGGTCACTGGTCTTCGAGCCTTGGTGTCTGCACTGCGGCGCCCTGTGAGCCATGATGCATGGTCCTCCTCGTCTGTTGTTGTTTCAGGCCCTCCTTTCCTCCTTTTCTGCCAACCTGCACTTGTTGCTTTTTGAGCGCAACGTTTATTTTTTGGCATGTACTTTCCATTAGATTTCTGTTTTGAGGCAAAGTTCTCATAAGATCTTTCACATCTGCTTGCAATTTTGGATAGCCAAATCAGTTAGATCCTGTCGTCATTGCTGTTGGATATCTGGTCTCATATCCGCATGATCAGGACGCACGTCCGCTGTGTATTCCTCTTTCCAGAGTTTATCTCTGGAGTGCATCCAATCCTATGCCTTCAAAGAGCAGCAACTCGTAAAGCAATGCTGCCATGTCCTTTGCAATCTGAGCTCTCTTCGTTGCTGCAACAAGGGGTTAAATTCATCAGAATACCTTGTCAAGTTCTTCTGTAATCAATGGACGATCTTGTTGTTACTGATAAGTTTCCGGATTACTGTGAGCCAAGCACGAAGGCATTAACCATCAAAACAGCGGGGAAAGCTGCTGGCAATGGAGAGAGGTCTGCTCCCGTGTCTCCTTCTATCTCCATTTCCCCCCACATGAACTCCCCCTCGCCACCTTCTTCAGCCTTCGTATCAGCTCTGCAGTCGCCCTACATCTCGCCGAGGGCGACGGAGCCACCGCCGGAGAGCTGCTGCAGTGGCGTGCCCTCCGCCATGATCCCTTCGCCAACGTCATATTCCTGCTCGCACTCCGACGATGTGCCAAGCACTTCATACACTCCGCCGTCGGAGAGTTACGACTTTCCGAGCGACGCCGTGGAGCAGAGGCCCAAATTCTCCGACGTGACGGTGGCGCCGCGCATCTCGTTCTCGTTTCCCGTCCCCCGCGTGTCCTTCACAAAGAGCTCGGTCTCACCTTCCGCCAATGCCAAGCTTCGCAGCTGCGACGTCTACATTGGGTTCCATGGCCACGACCTCAACCTCATTCGCTTCTGCAAGTGGCTGAAGTCGGAGCTTGAGCTCCAGGGGATCGCTTCATTCGTCGCGGACCGAGCGAAGTATTCGGATGCCCAAAGCCACGAGATTGCTGACAGGATCCTGTGTTCCGCGATCTTTGGCGTGGTCGTCGTGACTCCTTCCAGCTTCCGCAACCATCTGAGCATCGAGGAGATCAGATTCTTTGCGCAGAAGAAGAACCTCATACCGCTTCTGTTTGATGCAGAGCTCTCGGAAATCATGGCTGGAAGGTTAGATGACAAAGATTGCAGGGAGGCCTTCGAATGCATTGCCAAGTGCAACGAGCACAAGCTCGAAGCAAACAACAGCAACTGGCGGAGCTGCGTATCCAGAACCGTCGGGATCCTGAAGTCCAAGCTCGGGAGAAAGAGCGTCGCGGTGGAGGAGGAGGCCGAAGGTTTCGAGGAGGTGCCTTTCCCTCGGAACAGGCATTTCGTGGGCAGGGAGAAGGAGCTCGCAGAGATGGAGGCCGCCTTCTTCGGGTGCTGCGATGCCCATGACACGGACTGCCCGAAGCCTGTCATGGTGAACGGCGGGTCGAGCGACGGCTTTGCCGACGAAGAGAGCGACACGGTCAGGACCAGTGGCAGATACATCAGCTTCGATTTGAGAAAGTGCAAGGAGCCAACCTTGGAGTCCTGGGTCGATCCAGTGATTGAGCTCACAGGCAAAGGAAGAAGCCTTCAGAAGCAGCGATCCAAGAACAAGAAATCCCGAGGAAGCACAGGCAGTAAGGGTGCCAATGTGTACTGCATCAATGGTGCTTCTGGCGCAGGAAAGACGGAGCTCGCGTTGGAGTTCGCTTATAGATACGCTCAAAGGTACAAGATGGTGCTGTGGGTCGGCGGCGAGGCGAGGTACTTCCGGCAGAACATACTGAACTTGGCACTGAATTTGGGACTGGATGTCAGTGCAGAGGCCGAGAAGGAGCGAGGGAGGATCAGGAGCTTCGACGAGCAAGAATTTGATGCATTCCAGCGAGTGAAGCGCGAGCTTTTCAGAGAAGTTCCTTACTTGCTGGTGATAGATAATTTGGAGACTGAGAAGGAATGGTGGGAGGGAAAGGACCTGCATGATCTTATTCCAAGGAACACAGGAGCAACACATATCATCATTACTACCAGGCTCCACAAGGTCATGAGCTTTGATCCGATGCAGCTGCCGGAAATCTCCTTGGCGGATTCACTGCTTCTGATGAAAGGTCGAAGCAAGAAGGACTACTCAGCCGAAGAACTCGAAGTCCTCAAGAAGTTTGATCAGAGGTTGGGGAGGTTGAGCTTTGGGCTCTCTCTTGTTGGGTCACTCCTTTCAGAGATGCCAATTTCTCCATCTGAACTCTTTGATGCAATACAAATGATCTCCATCAATGATGCAAACTTCTCATTAGGCGATGGCGATGGCGATGACGGCTTCTTCCGCAACAATTCTTTCTTAATGAAGGTCTTAATATTCTGCTTCGCTATATTGGACAGATCAGAAGGAAGAAATCTGGCATCAAGAATGGTTCTAACTGGTGCTTGGTTTGCTTCTGCTCCTGTTTCGTCAACTCTTTTAGCAGCTGCCGCCAATAGCCTCCCGGCCAAATGTAGTAGTTTTCAACAATGGGGGAAAGGTCTCAGCATTGCTTTCTGCTGTGGTGTCAGGTGCTGTTTAGCTCCGCAGGCACGGAGGATGGAAGTGGAGTCTGCTCTGGTGCTAGTAAAGCTTGGCTTGGCCAGGAGGGCGATGAGGCAGCCTGGATTCTGGATCCAATTTGACTGGATCACTCAAATGTTTGCCAAGAGAAGAGGTGGACTTGCACCAGCCAAAGCCACAGTTGACGCTGTGAGGAAGATCGGAAATGCTGCTATGAACTCAGATCACCTATGGGCTTCTGCTTTCCTTGTTTTCGGCTTCAAGTCTGAACCCCCTCTTGTTCAGCTCAAGGCGGTTGACATGGTTTTGTTCGTCAAAAGGACGGCGATTCCCTTGGCGATTCGATCTTTCATGATCTTCTCGAGGTGCAATTCAGCGTTAGAATTGCTGAAGGTCTGCACAAACATTCTTGAAGAGGTGGAAAAGTCATTTGTTTCTCAGATACAGGATTGGCATCAAGGCTCCTTGTGCTGGAAGAAGAAGCTCCAGCATAATAAGAAGGTGGACGAGTATGTGTGGCAGGATGTGACACTCCTCAAAGCGACATTGCTCGAGACGAGAGCTAAGTTGCTGCTGAGGGGAGGCTGTTTCGACAACGGGGAGGAGCTGTGCAGGACCTGCATTAGTATCAGGACAGTCATGCTTGGCCATAATCATACTCAAACTTTGGCGGCTCAAGAAACTCTGTCCAAATTGGTGAGGTACAGGAGCAAGATATAGACTATCTGCCCTCACAGATTGTAACTTTTAGATGCATCTTTGAACAAATCTGAATATCTCAATCGTGCTGATTGAGATGTTGTTCTGTAACAATTTTCATCCAGTGGAAAGAGTAGCTTAGAATGTGAATTAACAGCGAACTTTGATCACCTTCTGCAATTACAACATCCAACTTCATACATATGTTTCTTCCTTGGCTCTCTATAGTTGTGCTTGGAGGTTTATAACCATGAGTGCGCACAGTGAACCTGTTGCGCTAAACAAAGGCAAGTTGCAGGTGACACTGGAACAACATTGTGTTCATCTTGCCTCATTATCTTCACTGTGGCCAGTAAAGAGTTAAAGTCAACTCTGTAAACTGCAAAACATCTTCTGCTATCTACAAATTTTTGTTCTAAAAAGCAGGCATGTTTTTTTTTCTCACCTCTTTTGCTTAATTTTTTACCAGTTAGTTTGCCATATGGATAAAATTACAAGCTATTGGGTGCTAAAATTATTGACTAGAATTCTTAAATCAAAAGCACAAATGATGGCAGGCAACAAATCTGAAATCTTAAAAGAGTTGAAAGCTTAGAAAAGTCTCAGCAGACACTAAAGCTGCTTTGTCATGTTTGTTGGATAATATAACTAACAACACTATAGAAAGTAAATTATGCTACTTTAAAAAAAAAGAGTAAATTATGTTACCACTTGTACTCCTGCAAGGCTGCAAGAGCCAATTTTTTCTCGAATAAGTTTGAACTGTTTATCATGTTATAGCAATGTTTTTATATTGGACCAAAATGTCAATGAAGACCGAATTAAACTGAATTTTATTAAGATAATATTATTTATAATAATTATAAATATATTACAGAATATAATATCATATAATACATAAAAAGTTATTCGTAACCTACTTATAATTAGTTATTAATATAAAATTATTACTTATTATATTTTAAGAGAATATTTTCTAAAAAATTATTTCCAACTTGTGACATATTATTATTATTATTATTATTATTATTATTATTATTATTATTATTATTATTATTATTATTATAGTGATAATATATTAATTTACTTTACACCAAATCGTTTTTAATTTTGATGCTATTTTATTTTACTTTTTTTTATCTTGACATTTTTCCTTTATTTATTTATTTCTCTCCTATTACTTTATTTCCTTTTTAGTGCTACGTTATTTTCATTTGAATTTTATATCATTTTCTATTCAAAATTTGTCTCTCTTTTACTTTTCTTTTTTTATATTTTCTTTCATTTTTACTTTAATTTTTTTGCGTGATTTATTTTTTTTATCTTTTCTTTTATACTTGAACTGTTTTTTTTTCAAAAAAAAAATATTTTTTATGTTGAATTGAACTAAATCAGTCATCAAATTACAATTGAACCGGTTGAATTATCCAATCTGATTTTAATAATATTGGCTAATAACATTGATTTACAGTTTTAGGCAGAATTTCGATTGTGCCTTCCATAAAAAAAACAAAAAGTTTTCTCTTGGTCATCAAGTTAGGATGCATCAAGGCCATAAGTTTGGGGAAGAAATATCAGCACCCTCCTCCTGCTAACCAGGGGATCTGACAATTGAGATCTTCTTCTGCACCTCACGCCCACAACCACAAGATCCCTTATCTGGTAAGTAGTGCCATATGGCCATCATTCATTGGCTCACGCTATCAGTTCCTCATCCTCTATAGGTCCATATCACATTTGCTTAGATTTTGCTGTGATCCCATCACCACTCGAAACAGCCTTATATTTCCTTTGCTTTGTTCGGCTGTACTGATCAAATCAGCTCTCTCCGCCAACAGCCTCCACCAACTGCAGCAGCAAGGGAGCGAGAGGAGGAGCAACAATGGCGACTCAAGCTCTTCTATCCTCCATGGAAGCTGGAAGACAGCTCCTGGGGAGACCCCTCCCCTCCACTGCCTCCTCCAGGTCTCTTGGCAACCCAAGAAGGGCGTCGTTCGTCGTCAGAGCCGCCTCCACTCCCCCTGTCAAGGTACTGTACTGCATTCAGAAGAACACACACTGAGACCTGCAACATAAAAGTTTACAAATTTCCATTAACTGACGCGAAGCAATCCATGGTTTGTGCAGCAAGGAGCGGACAGGCAGCTCTGGTTTGCGTCCAAGCAGTCCCTCACCTACTTGGATGGAAGGTAATGCATCATGAACAATTTTATACGTGCATGCATGCGAATTGTTGCAGAGGATACGTATGTCTAAGAAGCTGTTCGTTGAAATCTCTGCAGCCTTCCAGGCGACTTCGGATTCGATCCGCTGGGGCTGTCGGACCCCGAGGGCACCGGCGGGTTCATCGAGCCCAAGTGGCTGGCGTACGGCGAGATCATCAACGGGCGGTTCGCCATGCTGGGAGCTTTCGGCGCTATCGCGCCGGAGATCTTCGGAAAGCTGGGTCTGATCCCGGCGGAGACGGCGCTACCGTGGTTCAAGACCGGCGTCATCCCGCCGGCGGGAACCTACGACTACTGGGCTGACTCGTACACACTGTTCGTGCTGGAGATGGCTCTGATGGGATTCGCCGAGCACAGGCGGTTCCAGGACTGGGCAAAGCCGGGCTCCATGGGCAAGCAGTACTTCCTCGGGTTCGAGAAGTACCTGGGCGGCTCCGGCGACCCGGCGTACCCCGGCGGCATCTTCAACCCGCTGGGCTTCGGCAAGGACGAGAAGTCCATGAAGGATCTGAAGCTGAAGGAGGTGAAGAACGGGCGGTTGGCCATGCTGGCCATCCTCGGGTACTTTATCCAGGGGCTCGTCACCGGCGTCGGGCCGTTCCAGAACCTGTTGGACCACTTGGCCGACCCCGTCAACAACAACGTCCTCACCAGTCTCAAGTTCCACTGAGCAGCAGCTCTCTTTCTCTACACTGTGTTTTAGTGGATGGAATCATCGGCTGATGAGTTTAAAAAGCTCTGCTTCTTCTTGTACTGAAAACATTACGCTCTTCTTGTAACAGTTCTGTGCAAATATTTTCACTAGTCGAATTCTCTGTACCGCATGCTTGATTGATTTCCATGATCAAATGATAGAATGCATGGCAGTAAATAGATAAAGCGGTAATCGACTAGAACAAGAAACAGGAAAAAAAACCTTCAGTTCTTGTGGTAAATTAAGATTGTTAAATTAGATATGCTACCACAATTATCTTAAAAATTAAAACGAAAAAGAATTAGATCATAAACAATTTTGATTTAGTAGAGAAATTATTTTTTTAATAGGAGCTATAACGAGATTTAAATTTAAAATTTGATTCTAATATTATGTTAAATTAGATGTGCTACTAATAATTCTAAAATATTAAACTAATAGAAAGAGCGACATTGATCTTATGTATCATCCAATTTATATTCTTAACAAAGATGAGAACCACGTTACTAGGAAACAACATCCAATCTATGATCCATTGACAAAGTGCTTCAGTGAAAAATTATTGTCATTTGTTAAAAAGACAGTTAGAAGCATGTATCTATGTTGTATTTGCAAAATACTCTTGAGAGCAAAGCTAGACTTTACAACTTTGCATAGGACCTTTCAGTTTGGATTCAACTATGCTTTCAGAGCATTTCAAAAGTTACCAAATTGCTCCAAGAGTATATTGCAACCTTAAAATTAGAAATCTGCTTTGCTTTGGCTGTTCGTGCATTCATCTGCCAAAAAAATCTCATTATTGAATGTGGCTAGACCCATTTTCCTGAAGATTTCTTTAGCTTCTAGATATGCTTTTGTTGCCGGTTACTTGCTTCAAGATTATCTAAGTTTCTGCAAAGTTCTCTGTAAATGCATAGCTTATATTGTAAAATAACAGAAATTTTAATACTTCCACCTCTTGGTTCCCTGGATTCTCAAGGGAGATTGTAGAGAGACAATTGATAGTGTTGAAACAGGTGATCTACATTGTTCATGTTCGCTAGCAAAACTCATATCATAAGTTTGTGGTTTGATGAATTGATGCTGTCATTGAGTTCTTAGAATGCATCTCAAGCTCCAAATTTCAAACAATTAGCAGGCAGTGGAACAAGCATAGCATAAGCGTGAGATTTGCTTGGATGTTTCTAATAATGAGTTCTTTGTCTCTCTAACTCAAGTTTCATCATACCTTTCTGAAGTTTGATTTTCAACTCCGTAACAAGATACGTCACCGCGAAGGATATCTTGATATGTCACTTTCAGTTAAATTTCAAGAGTTGTATTTCCAAATACTCATGGATCAAGATGATCCTCCATGAATGAAGGAGGATACAATTTCATGTCCTAAGAAGTGGTCATTCAAGTTTGTTATACAAAATAGATAAAACACATAAATCACACACAAAACACATAATGATCTAACAAGGTTCACCCTTAGGCTTCGTCCTCGGATTACGGTTGAGTTTTCTTTTTGATATAGAAAATAATAGTATATAAGATGCAGAATAATTCAAGTCCTAGGGAGTTTGTACATGGACTTTCAATATAAAATAGAAAACATAAATCCTAGAGTCATTTTGGTTGCTCCGCCCCCGAGCCTCCGCAGGAGATTTTCTATAGATCCCGAGACCCTCCCTATTGATCGGTAGCGAGGATCCCAATACAAAATACGAAACTTAAACCTTAGAGCCGCTTAGATTTCGAGAGCTCCGCCCTCGTAGGGAATCTCCTTGGATACCCCCTAGCCCTCGCTTAGGATTTGATGCCCCAATTATTTGAAAGACTGTGAGCACATGAGATCATATGCATTTATTACTAAGTTAAGATCGAAGGAATTATCAATAAAGTTCATAGTAACATCACCAATATTGTGAACCATAGTGTCTAAGATCTCAACTCGCATTCGGATATCATTCCTAATAGGAAGCCTCTTTGAAATACTTTGTCCAAATCTGCCAAAAACTCACAATGGCAATTTTGTAATTTCTTTTAACTATTGAGGGCTTCTTTGTCATTTCATATGGCAGGGAATTAATAAAATAAAAATTGAATCGACCATCCAATAGGCAACACATGTGCCGAGAGTGTTATATATACTCACTTCCTTCTCCTTCGACGCTGTTATAGTGGATTCCCCCTTCACTCGACGTCTTCAGGTTCGTCCACCGCAAGGATATCCTTGGCGGCCACATTTCGAGACAATTCCATCATCGATAGGTACACTCATAACCTTCTCGATGATGCAATCCTATTATATAGGCTTATTTGTGTTTCCGTACGTGTGCACAACTCAGGATCGCGGAAGACCATCGCTGACGTACGAAGGAGGGATTCAGACATCTATGATTGCAAGTGAAGACGATTACCTTCTGGTAAGTTGTATTCATTTTAGTCAATGTCATGATGGACTCTGTTAGGACTTCATAAGCTATTTGTAATGTAATCGTGTTGTGATTTGTTTTCTAATTCGTGTCTACATTCTTCGGGATCATCGGCATTGTAGCATCCGGGCGATTGATGTCCAACAGTGAGGAATTTGAATCATCAAGTTGTGGATTCGGCTAATTGCGAGTTTGATTTCTCCTTGTTCCATGGCAATTTTCGTTTTCATGTCATGCACGAGTCGCCAGAGATTGTTCGTGTAGCTGATTGGTATTGTTCTAGATTGTGGACCATTGGTGAGCTTCTTGGGCCGAGAGGTTATAGAAACAGGTGAATTGTTGATGTTAATTTTTTCCATAGGGGTGTACAACTTTGATCCGAGTGTGTCGAGGTATTTGCAGCCGCTGGAGCTAGAAGGGACAACCGAGCACTAATACCTTCCTTTACCGGTGAGCACTATATAAATTGCTAATCACATAACTCCTCTTTCCTTGATGTAACAATTTGGTTAGCATCGCAATTTGCGTCTTTATTGCCACCATCGCTGGGGTAGTGAGGAAAAGGCGACAAATTTAAGGTGACGATAATATTTCCCCTTGTATCTTGTTACATATACGTTCACTTATAGTTAACTGCATAAATAATAGGAATTTAGTATATTATTAGGTAATCCTAAGAACTTGAGCTTGGACTAACTTAATGATGAATTTACTTTATGCAATTTGATTAGCGATTAATACTTTTTAATGTGAAAACTTTTAGGCGATGTTTGATGAAGTTAAATATCATGGAATTAATTCCTTTTAAGCCATCAAGTTAATTTAGTAAATATGATAGTTAATTGATAGATAATATGATGTTAAGCAGATAAAATTGATAGAATTAGGTGATTGTTATGGAAAAAGGTTGCAATCCATTCAACAAGTGAACGAATATAGTTAACTTGGTACACAAAGACATATAAATATATAATACTTATAATTGACAAAGGGCAAATAACTAATACGTGAAGTGATTCTACTAAATGATGGGAATAAATAATTGTATATATCAAGGATGGAGTGTTTCCTAAGAATATTAAACTATTAATTGTCTAAGTATGATTGTAATAAAATATTTAAATATGAAATGTATGTAACCCGAGATAAGGAAATATTAGAAATATTATTGTATAGTAGCTATGTGAGAAGCCTATGCAGAATATGTACGAATTAGTTCATAATTGCAAGGAAAGAGACATTAATGGAATGTTACCATACATTTGGTTTAGGCTTCTCATTGTTAATTTGAACTCAGATACAAACGACCAGGAGGGGTCTAGTGGTACCAAGGTGAGTAGATTTACCACAATAACATTAAGAATGTTCTTATAGCTACACATATTCTTACATCGAGGTAAGATGTGATTTCCTAATGGATTATTACATTCATGTGATTGTTTTGCATCATATGAAATGAATACTTGCATGTCATGCTTTACTAATAAGCCATGCTAAGATTCGTGCAAATATGCCACCCTTCTCATGAATTTTCTAAATGGGTTTTTAATATATTTCTCGGATTCTAGAGCTTTCCGGACTTTGATGAAATCTTTGTGGAATAGAATCTTATGCTAGATGCTCACTCTTGATATGCATGTGCATTCATATTCATATTACTTGTCATGTTAAAAATTGCCTCATGGCTTGATTTTGCATTTCATCATAGAACGATCAACTCTGAGTAGGTATCGTAACTATTAAGTCCATTTTTATAGCGGCGAACTATTAAATCATAGTTCTAATGTGTACATCCTCATGTGGACGACATTGAGTAGGTAAAATATTAAGTCCATGTATGTGACAAGTCTTAGACCACACAATAACTTACTTAGGAATCATATGAGGGATAAATAATTTTACATGGCCTACATTGCATGATTTTATTGTCTTCTTATCGTATTACATTCGTGAGCTACAATTTTATTGGTTTATTGTGTCTTGCCCACTCACTGAGCCAATGCTCACCACTTATTCCTCTTCTTGCAGGTGACGACTATTAGTATTGATATATGATGAACACCGATTAGGAGTTACTGATGCATGCAAAAATATACATATTACATGCATCTATTTTTTATTATTTTTCTAGTATTTTACATTAATTAATGCATTATTTCAATTATTTGAATTGATATTTCATTCATGAGTCAGATTCTACCTAAGTGTTATATATGATTTATTTTCAGAAAAATCACATCAGTTTATCCCAAATCTATAAAAAAGGAGACTTAGGTCCGGGGACTCAAAATTTATGGAGCAAAACGGCCTGTGTTGTACTCATGTTTTAAGCTCCCGTTTTCCACCAAGCCAAAATGGCATGTGTTCAACTCATTTACGAAGTTCAAATTTTCATCAAGCCAAAATGACTTGTGTTGCTCCAAAACGGACTGTATTCAACTCATTTACGCAGTTCAAATTTTCATCATGCCAAAACGGCCTGTGTTGCTCCAAAACGGCCTGTGTTCAACATTGAAGAAAAAGTTGTCCGTTTTCACACCGACACCGCACATGTCGGTTCGCCCGATCAGATGGCTGTTATCGATGTTTATTCGATTCAAACTCTTTCCAACCGTGTGATGACAGACCTCACCTCCGAATTTCACCTATAAATAGGCCTCCATACATCAAACTGAAAAAAATTATTCTCTCTGACAACATATTTCTCAAAAGACATAAAAGAATCAGAGACTCCTCATATTTTCTAGATTTCTGAAGAGCTGAGAAGCCATCTTTGGAGGAGAAGCCTTGAAGCAGAATTGAAGATTTAAAGAGCAATAGGATTCTCAGATCTGTTTGTTTACTCTAATCTTATTTTTTAAGGCTTAGAATAATCTTTGTTAGGAATAATTTATGTTAAACCTTATTTAGTTCTGATTTGATACTTTTAAAAGTTTCTTGGGTATTTTATTAACTTTAATCAAAAGATACTGTTAATATTTACTCTTAATTAATTTTTCTGTCGGATTATTTTCCGACGGGGCAAAACGGGTCGTGTTCATCTAACACATGTCGTTTTCGTCCTGTTCGCCGCACTCTATCTGCATTTTTCTCGAATATTTTAATCGCCGAAGAACCACGGTCGTGATCTTCTTCAGGACTCGACCGTGTTCTTCTCCTCATTTTCCGAGCATGTGCGTAACCGTTTGAATTTATTATTAATTTTATCGAAACGCGATCTGATCTTTTTCAGGACTCGATTGTGTTTTTTCCTAAAGCCGACTCGGGCCTTGCTCTTCACGCGCCCATTTCTGCTATTCTCGATTATTTTAATATTTTATTTCGAGATGAACGACGTCGTGATCTTATTCAGGACTCGACCGTGTTCTCTCTCATCATAAAAGAGTCGTGTTTTCATCTGTCGGATGCAGTCCGTTTTGGCCAACGCGGGTCGTTTTCCTGACGCATCTACCTTCGACTATTTTCAAGTGTTTGTTCTGTTAGTTGCAAAGATTTATGTCTATCTGTTTTCAGAATTCATAAATTATGGGTTGTTATTCACTCGAGAGAGGTCTAGCAATTCAGGATTGGATTTTACTGTATTTTAAATTTTAGTTATTTTAGGTTTAACGTTTTCACGTACTCCTGATTTAATTTAATATTAAGATAGTTAAGTCATCCGTTTCCGGAGCCTTATAATTTTAAATCAATTCTTCCACCATCTAAATATTCAAACATTTTAATTAAATAAATCTAAAAGATAATATCAGTGAAACAGAATTTTATCTTAACAAACTTAATCTTTTTATCTTTTAAATCTTTTATTTTATCTTTTATCTTTTCTTCTTAATTTTCTTATCTTATCTTATCTTTTATCTTTTTCTCAATTCACTGAATATCTTTTAAATCGGATTTTAAGATAAAATTTTAGATTTTAAAATTCATCAATCATCGTGGGTTCGACACTCTACTCATCTCTTTATTACTTGTGCGACCAGTATACTTGCTGAAGTTTTAGCGTCTGATTTTTCGCATCAGTTACTTGTGTGAGGATGAAGACGGGCTTAGATTAGTCCATTTATCTTTTGCTTATTTGCATATCACATAAGTAGGAAACTCTTGTATAGTTCCTAACTTTGACACATGTTGCTCATCCATAGTGGCCTTACAGACTGACGATTTTGATGCCTTATTTCTTTATGGATTTTTGAGAACTTGGGTTCCTCATTTTGTACATTTGATTATGAGTCTTCATTCTCCCATGTGGATGGTTGTACTTTGGACATTTGTCCCACTACATGATCCATTTTTTTATTCTTGTCGATATTATATCACTATTGTATCCATGGACAGTTTTTATCGATATTCATTTTACGCAGAGGTCATGTCCATTTTTTTTAGAAAATCCATGACTTAGCTAATTTTCTTATCATATTTTCCCAATGTGTCATTATTTAAATTTGAATTAGTGATTTTTCAATATTAACCCTCTATGACCGCTAATGGTCGACTATCTAAGGCTTGGTTGTCACAATATATCCTATTTTTCCTGAAGATCAAGGCCATGATCATTGGTGATCTGGTTGTTTCAACATCGCAAGAAAGTCAAAATTCTACTTCTCTTTTAACTCTCATTGAGTTGGACATCTATTTGAAGAATTTCAACTTCTTTCTTGCATCTGTTAGCACAACAAAACTTATCCAAACAACAAATCACCTGAATCCATGATTCTCTAAACATACTAATCATGTCGTTTTCCTGTTGTGGTTGTGGCTGCATATATATGTATAGTCGTCCTCATACAGATTAATCTTGACACTATACAAAACATAGTTATTGTTACAATTTCATGGTACCAGAGGCACATGGCAACCTATTTTTTCTTCTATGGCATCGATGACGAAAAGGTGGTCCGGAAGCTTCCTCTCTCCCAGCAAGCGGATATGGGTCCAAATGAATAGGGGGTAAGCATGAAATTCCTTTGTTACTGACTCCCATTCTTTTGCTTTTGCTTTTTTTTAATCTCTCTAACATTATTATGTTTCACACAAGAACCTCATACTTAAACTTACTCCCACAAATTACCTTCTCTAGCATACGCAACTCCAATCTCTTCTAGAAGCTTCGACTTGGAGGGCTTGGTCAATAGTTCCTCTGTGACCTGTAGCAATTCTTCCCTTACCAACTGATGGATCTGATGGTTTTAGAGGCTCTACTTCAAGCATCTCCGTACCCGATCCAACATTCTCCAATTGGGTATGCATTGACCAACCGGTCATGAGTTGGATTATTGCAACTCTATATGAGGAAATCATGTCGCATGTTGTTGGCATCAACACATCGTATGATGTATGGAAGGCTCAACATCTCACTTTCGGCTTGCCCTCTCATGCTCGGATCTTGCAATTGTCTATGCAGCTTCAAATCACTAAGAAAGGAGGCAACATTCCTTCACAATGCCAAGTTCTCTAATTGATGAACTTGCTGATGCGCCATCCTATATCTTTAGAAAGTTTTAACGTAATTATTTTCAACAATTTAGGCCATGCCTATGGCAACATAGTTGCTTTTTTGTCTGCCCGCTCCATTTAAGTTTCTTTTGTTGAACTCAAAAATATTTGACTAGGCTACGAGATCCACTTGGCATAAGCTTTTGTTGCACCAGATGCCTTTACACCAATTGATTATTTTCTCAATCCTCATCTCGAGGATGTGGCTGCTCCCATGGTCGAGATCGTAATCGATAGCTTCACTCAAATCACTATGAAGAAAGGTGTTCCTTGGGTCAAGTTGTCAAAGAGACAAATGATAGCATAACACAATATGCATAGTTGTATGCTTAATAATGGAGCTAAACGTATAAGGTAATCTACACAAGGTTGATGGTGAAATTCCTTGGCAATTAAGCAAGCTTTATGCTCAAGAGTTCCATCGTTATACTTCTTCTTGAAAATTCACTTGCAGTATATCATAGACAATTAGAAAACTGAGATAAAAAGGTCTAAGTGCCATTAGATAACAAGGCAAAAACCTCAGTAGCCATTATGGTATACCAAGGTTCATCCATATTAGACGATGTAAAAGAAGTAAGAATAAAGCTAATAGAAGTATAAGAAACAAGACTTTAAGAGGCTTGAGGCCAGCAAGAGATTTTTAATCGAATGCTTATTTTGAGCACAATGTCACACTCCGCTAGGTCCACCCACCCAAAGTCGGACAACACGACGTTGAGCGCGTGCGCGGGCCAATGGCCATGCCACCATGCAATGCCAAACGTATGGGTGGGGGCTTGAGGCCAAGGCACTGTGGTGCACTTAGCATGTGCACATGATGTGAAGATTGAAGCCACGGTGTACAGCAGACGCAGACTTCTTTTGGTGATGCTTTTGCTAGGCACGGCCTCATGTGCGGGCAGCGAAGGTTGGAGGCTTGTACAAAAATTGTGCAGATCATTTGAGCTGGTGTTTACACTCACATGGAGGCACAATGGAGTTCTTATAGGCTTCCAAGGTGAAGGTCACGCTTGGGCCATGATAGGGTGTGCCCGAGCTCATCGGAGCGCGCCTCGAAGCACCGGGGCGCACTAGGAGCGCGACCAGACCGTGGCCAAACATGCACCAAGCACTCTAGGACGTGTATACAACCAGAGCAGGTGGATAAGCAGCTCCGTGGGCTGCTCCTACACACCATAGGTGTGGAGGCTGTGAGAGGGGTGTTTGACCCATTTTTCTCCTCTCGTATTGGTTCATTTTGTAGCAGCTCTCCTTAATACACAGGGTAAGCTTTGAGTGGGTCTTTGGGTCTTTTTTAGTGGGGTACAAGTGTGGGGAGAAAGAGGCCGCATTTACTCCATGGAAAGGTGCAGCCATCTCCTCTCATATATAAAGGTTTTGAGTTGCCACCTTAAGGACATGAGCAATTCTACCTTCCTTGAGCAGGCTCTTAGGGTTGTGGGATATACACTGAGCTGTTTAATAAAGTACCTCACTTTTTCCCTCAATTATCTTGTGTGCATTGTTGTGTGCTTGCTTTCTTCTCCCTTGGACAAGATTATGTGGTGTTTTGTTGTTGGGCTGCCTGCACAAGCTGAGCTTGGACAGGGCCACACACAAGGTTGCAGAGGTTGAAGTTGGTGTTGTGTGACAAGTGGTATCAGAACTTCATCCAATGGTGAAGACCACAGGCACCAGTGAGGCACAAGAAAGGGGAAATCAAGGTGAACAGGGGTGCCACACTTTCAACAGGAATCTACCGGATAGGGGCATGCTGAACCTGCTGCACCAAAGCCGGAGTCCACTGGAGGGCATGGCGAAAGGTCCTCCACGGGCTAGGGAAGTGGCTCAGCTAGCGGGGCTGAACATAAAGCTTTGACGAGCGAGGAGCACGCTGAACTTCATTCTATGATCAAGAGCATGATGGCTCCATTCCTCAGAGGCATTGATATGAGTATTAACTCATTAGAGCAGCGCCTATTGGAGATGGACGACATCCCTGAGTAGGTGGGTGGTCTTGAGTTTAATCGGGACACCATGCGGCTAGAACTTGAGGATTTACTAGGCAAAATGCTTGCTGCCCAAGGGAACGCTTCATCAATGACATTGTGGCCATGGAGAGTTAGACTTCAACTTTGAAGAAGCAAGTAGAGGCCTTACAACAGAAGGTAGATGCCTATGAAGTTGAAATTAGTGTGCTGAAAGCTTGCATTCATCAAGGTGGAATTGCCAAGACCTCGATCGTGGCTCGTACATTAGCAAAGTTTTGAGGGCCTGAGCTAATCAAGTATGGTGGTAAGCGAGAAGTCAAACTCATTGATCAGTTTCTGTGGGATCTTGAGAATGGGTTCAGGGATGGTAGCATTGAAGAGGATGAGGCCAAGATCAATGTGGTTGTTCGCTACTTGATCGATGATGCATCCCTATGGTGGCATTGTAAAGTCCAAGAGGCCGAAGATCATGACAGAAAACTAGTGGAATAGTGGAAAGAGTTTAAGCATGAGTTGCGAAACAATTCTCTCCGGTTAATGCATAGAGGCAGGCTGCAAGGAAGTTGAGATCGTTGAGGTGCACCGGAGGTCTTAGGGGCTATGTGAAGACTTTTCAGTCCTGTTCTTGGAAGTCAATGGCATCCAAGAAGATATCAAGCTTGAATACTTCATTGATGGCCTATCCAATTGGGCCGAAAGGGAGGTGCAAATGTGTCAACCGCAAAGCATCGAAGAGGCCATTGCCGTCATTGACCAGCTCAACAATTATGGTCGTGAGACTGATACTTACCAAAAGAAAGATTACAAGAAAGTTGGTGGGGGAGGCAAGAACAAGCAGAAGAAGGAGGCCAAGTAAAATGTCTCAATTTCGAAAATAGGACAGCGGATTCAACCTAGAAGAAACATCAAGTGTTTCACATGTTAGGGGACACATCTTATGAGGGACTGTCCAGTGATGAAGCAACTAATAAATGCCATGAATGCTACTCAAAGTGAGAAGGAATCGAGTGAGGATGCACCACAGATGAGTTCTATGCGGGCACTCCTTGCTACAACCACTCGTAAGGGCCCTGAGGCCCTACAGCCGGCCAACACGACGTCGAAGATTCAAGGACTCATATTTGCTGATTTGGAGGTTCGCAGCATAGTGGCACGAGCGCTAGTCGACACAAGAGCCACACACAACTTTGTGACCCCTGCGGAGGCGACTAGGCTTGGCCTTACTATTTCAAAGGAGTCGGGACTTTTGAAGACGGTGAACTCTGAGTTACAGCCTATTGTAGGCATGGTCAGGGGTGTGGAGGTTAGCATGGGTGATTGGTGCGGGCTGTTGGACTTGATGGTGGTGCCAATGGATGATCATCAACTTGTCCTTGGCATGAAGTTCTTCGATGGCTTTCCGAAGATATCTTTTTCTCATGAAATGCTCACTATTTCAGGTCATGGAAATAAGACAAAGCAAGTGCCTTTGAAGCGGTCATGGGTCGAGGGAGCTATGCTTTCGGCCATGCAGCTGACGAAAGGTGTTAAACATGGGGAGATCACGTACTTGGCTGCCTTGAAGACGGAGGGACTGGGGGTTGTCGAACATGTTCCTGAAGTGATCCAGGATGTGCTCAACCACTTGCTGATGTGATGCCACCTGAGCTGCCAAAGGCTGCCACCTCGTTGAGAGGTGGATCACGAGATCGAGCTCGTCCCGAGGGCAAAGGCCCGAGCCATGGCACCTAATCGTATGGCTCCACCAGAGTTAGCGGAGCTTCGGAAATAACTTGGGGAGTTGTTGGAGGCCGGGTTCATTCGGCCATCGAAGGCACCGTTTGGCACACCATTGCTTTTCCAAAAGAAATAAGATGGTTCGCTGCGGATGTGTGTAGACTCCCGCGCACTCAACAAGCTCACCATCAAGAACAAGTATCATATCCCATTGGTTGATGATCTCTTTGATCGACTTGGCAAGACTAAATATTTCAGCAAGATAGACCTTCGATCGGGCTATTGGCAAGTCCAAATCATGGAGGGGGATGAGGAGAAGACAACTTTTGTCATGAGGTATGGATCCGATGAGTTAATGGTGATGTCGTTCGGCTTGACAAATGCACCGGCTACATTTGTACTTTGATGAACAATATCTTTCATCCTCTTTTGGACAAGTGTGTTGTTGTATACTTAGATGACATAATGGTGTACTCCTAGAGCTTGGAGGACCATGTTTCCCATCTTATGCGGGTTTTGGAGCTTCTGAGGCAGAATGAACTCTTTGTGAAGCCGAAGAAGTGTGCATTGCCCAAACTAAGGTCCATTTCTTGGGACAGCGGATCCGGAGTGGAGAGATCCAGATGGACAACCATAAGGTGCAAGCTATTCTCGATTGGCAAGCACCGACGAACGTCTCGGAGTTGAATCATTCCTTGGCTTGGTCAAATACTATCGGCGTTTCATTCAAGGGTACTCAAGGAGGGCCACACCTTTGATGGAGCTCCTGAAGAAGAATGTGGCTTGGGCATGGTCTGACGCATGCCACAAGGCCTTCGAGGATTTCAAGGCTGCCGTCATCGAGGAGCCGTGTTTGCAGCTAGACGACTTCTCTTTACCTTTTGAGGTTCATATTGATGCTTCCAATTTTTCTATTGGTGGTGTTTTGATGCAGGAGCGTCATCCTATAGCATTTGAGAGCTGGAAGTTGGATGAGGCTGAACGGAAGTATCTCGTTCATGAGAAGGAGATGAATTTTCTTGGCTGAATTTGACTTCATCATGGAGTACAAGGGGAGCAAGTCTAATGTGGTGCCAATGCTCTTAGTCGTAAGGCACAACTCGCAGTGATCAGCGGTGTACAAATTGATTTTCGGGATCAAATATGTGAGGAGTTGCAGCGAGATCCTAAGGCCGTTCACATCATGGCCTTGGCGCACGATGGACAAAATTCGACGTTTTTGAATTGAGGACATGTTGTTAATGACAGAGGGAAGTCATCTCTTTGTTTTGAAGTGGGACAACTTGAGGCGGGACATCATCAAGAAAAGCCATGATACTAGGTGGACATGCCATCCCGGCATTGCTCGCACTAGTGCGTTGGTGAACAGTGTCTTTTTCTGGCTGCACATGGAGGTTGAGATTGAGGCTTATGTGCGGACATGTCTTGTATGTCAACAAGATAAATCGGAGACTCGCATGCCCGGAGGACTCTTGGAGCCAATTTCTATTCCTAGTCATGCATGGCAGTTCGTGATGATAGACTTATTGTGGCTCATCCCATTTCCGAGGGGTGCGAGACTGTTTTGGTGGTGGTAGATCGTTTCTCCAAGTATGTGGTCTTCATTCCAACAGTGTGTGACGTTGGTGCGGAGGACGATGCCCGCCTCTTCTTCAAGCATGTTGTGAAGCTTTGGGATATGCCGGAGACCATCGTCAGCGATCGAGATCTGAGGTTCATGGGTCACTTTTGGGTGAGCTCTATTGTTTGCTTGGTACTAATTTGTGTTTGCCTACTTCCTTTCATCCACAGACGAACAAGCAAACAAAAAGAGTGAATCACTTGTTGGAGATCTACCTCCGACACTTTGTGAGTGCAAATAAGCAAGATTGCGCAGCCCTACTGGATTGTGCACAATCCTCATACAATTTGCAGTGGAATGAAGCAATAGAGCAGAGTCATTTCGAGATTGTGATGGGCCGACAACCGATGACACCTCATGCTTTGGCGGCACGATATGTGGGCTGCAACCCTACTGCCTATCAGTTGGCTCGTAGTTGGCAAGACAACCTTGAGCTCTCAACTGTTATATTGCACAAGGCTGCTAGCAAGATGAATAAGTTTGCGGATTGACACCGATGATATGTGGAGTTCCAAGTTGGGGACAAGGTCATGGTGAAGCTTGGTGCAAAACAGTTCCACACACTTCATCAACTACACAAGGGCCTAGTGCAAAAGTATGAGAGACCATTCTTGGTGCTGCGAAGGGTAGGCAAGGTGGCGTACCTTGTTGATCTTCCGACCAAGCTGAAGATTCATCCGGTGTTTCATGTGAGCATGTTGAAGCCATACCACAAAGACTTGGAGGATCCTAGCAGAAGTGATGCTCAGCGGCCTTTGGTGAATGTTACAAAGTCCTATGGCCATGAAGTGGAGTCCATCCTGGCTGATAGAAGGATTCGAAAGCAAGGCTATCTGTACTACACAAAGTTCCTCATTCATTGGAAGGGGGCTGAAGCAGCTGAGGATTCTTGGGAGAGAGAAGAAGACATATGGAAATTCAAAGAGACTATTGAGGCATACCGCATGTTGTCGAGGGTGACAACATCTTTGGCGGGGGAGAGATGTCACACTCCGCCATGTCCAGCCATCCGGAGTCGGACAGCGCGACATTGAGCGTGCGCGGCGGGCCAATGACCATGCCTCTATGCAATGCCAAATGCATGGGAGGGGGTCTAAGGCCAAGGCGGTGTGGTGCACTCAGCATGCACACATGATGTGAAGACTGAAGCCGCGGTGTACAAAAAACGCAGACTTCTTTTGGTGATGTTTTTGCTAGGTGCGGCCTTATGTGCGGGCGCCGAAGGTCGGAGACTTGTACAACAGTTGTGCAGACCATTTGATCTGGTGTTTACACTCACATGGAGGCACAATGGAGATCTCATAGGCTTCCAGGGTGAAGCCCACACTTGGGTCATGACAGGGCACGCCCCAGAGCACTGGGGCGCACTGGGGGCGCGACCAGACATGTACTAGGCACTCCAGGACATGGATACAACCCAGAGCAGGTGGATAAGCATCTCCATGGGCTGCTCCTACACACCATAGGAGGCTGTGAGAGGGGTGTTTGACCCACTTTGCTCCTCTCCTATAGGTTCATTTTATAGCAGCTCTCCTTATACACAGGGAAAACTTTGAGTGGGTCTTTGGGGGGTTTTTCAGTGGGGTACATGTGTGGGCTTCTCCATGGAAAAGAGGTCATATGTCCTCCATGGAAAGGTGCAACCATCTTCTCTCATATATAAACATATTGAGCTGCCACCTTAAGGACATGAGCAATTCTATCTTCCTTGAGCAGGCTCTTAGGGTTGTGGGATATACACTGAGCTGTTCAATAAAGTACCTCACTTTTTCCCTCAATTCTCTTATGTTCTTTTGTGTGCATTGTTGTGTGCTTGCTTCCTTCTCCCTTGGACAAGATTCTGTAGTGTTTTGTTGTTGGGCTGCCTGCACAAGCTTAGCTTAGACAGTGCCACACACAGGGCTACAGAGGTTGAAGTTAGTGATGTGTGACAACAAGACAATAATTTGGGGAGGCGGAAGAGATGAGGGAGAACAAACATTAGCATAAGGGAGTGGTTCACGGAGGGGATGTTTTGTTCAACAGAAGCAGAGGGTGTGCTTGTAATATTATGCGGTATGGTCTAAATATATGGTAAAGAAAGGCAAGGAATTGTAGCCGGTGGTGGGCCTAAAATTGAAGGTTTTTTTGATGATGTGCCGAAGTGAAAAATCAAATGAATGTTCCAAGCTTGTCAAACTCTCTAGTAAACTCTTAAACTCTTACAAGTTTACGATTTTAGGTAAGTAAAATGAGACAAATCGATATAGAATCTTATAAGAACATAAACTCTAGTGTTCTAGTCATAAAACTCATACGATTCTATAAAATCTATAGGAGTAACACCTCCTTATTTTATATAAAATGATTATTTTAAAATTTAATTATTTAAAATAGCTTTTATGAATGAATTTTAGAAAGAAAATAGTTAATGAATCAAAACAATAACGCTAATATTTTTTTATGCCTAATAAAGAAATTTATTTGATTATTATAACATATTACTTATTTTATAGCCATATTTGTTAGGTACATAAACTGTCTGACTTTACGATACAATTTTACGATATGATTCTATGTGCCAAAAAATGATTCCACCTAAACTTTAGAGTTCAACAAGCTTGGAATGTTTATCTATATCAAGGCATCTATAGCCATGGTAGTCTAAAGGGCAGCTTAGAAGACACACTTAGTTGAATGATATGCGAAGTTGGTACGATTATATGGACATAAGAATGGATATACTGCACATCCAAACACCCAAATAAAAGGAGTAATCAAGCACCTTTTCAAAAAGAATTTAAAATGGTGAGGAGTGAGAGTGATTGGCAAGTAATTTATCAAATACACTGAAGTCTTGAATGCAAAGTTCCATAAGCGATGAGGTACATGAGAATGAACAAGAAGAGTTAGAGTAGTTTAAATTATATGGTGAAGCTTTCACTAAGTAGACCCATTTTGCTCATGAGTGTGCGGACAAGAAAAAATGATGAATCCACAATGGTGAAAATGAATTTTAAGAGCTTGAAGTTCGCTGCCACCATTTGATTGACAATATTTTAAAATTTTGCAATTCTAATGCATATTCAATGAGACATTGAAAATGAAGAAAGCAAGATTTTTTCTCAAGTGGATACACCACGAGATTTTGGAAACATCATTAATAAAAAAAATACAAAATAAGAATCTCTTTTAGTTAAAGAAACAAATACAAGGCTCAAAACACGACTATGAATTATGCAAGAGGAGCATGGCTTCTGGTGCAGATCACAGGGAGGTGTTGCTGAGTTGACTTGCCAAGCTTGTAGGAGTCACAAAAATGAAGTTGGTGGTGTAGATTCAAGCTTATTCTGGTGAATTATTGACGCAAAAGAACATTATGAGGATGAACTTTTTAACCAAGCTTGTGTTGATGAATTATTGATGCAAAAGATGACTATGAGGATGACCTAAATGTTCAACCATAAAGGAGACTTAGTGCATACAAAAAAAAATAAAAGAGGCGGGTTGGCGTTCTAGTGAAAGGTGATAGAGACCATCTTTAGCAAGGTCGCGGAGTAGTACCTGACGAGAGATTAAATCCTTTTCAACAAAATAGTCGAGATAAAATTCAAACTAACATTGATTATCATGCGTAAAACTTGTTAATAGATAGTAAGGAATGTGATACACTAGGGACATCAAGGATGTTAGATAAGGAAATAGGACGAGAAAAATAAAGAAATTTCGAAGAGATAATACAACATATTTAAGGATGTACCTTCACTGACTTGCAGGTGTCCCAAACCTTGATATGGTGTGGCATGCTGGAGAAACTGCAAGTGTGGAGTTGTGTGATGTGTGGCACTAGAGTCAGGAGTCCACTCATTGTAGGTGCTGAATTTCTGGTTGAGGAGACTGGTGGTGTTGTTGAATGTCCCATGACCAAGGGTGGAGGAGTTGGTGAAGGGACAAGGGGCCTTTTGTAAAAACACTTGTATAGATTGTGGCTATAATGACCACACACTAGGTAAGCTTCTATCATTATGTTAATGTCAGAACTCTACAATATATCAAACTCACCTGGACTAATGTTGCCTACGCGTGAATCATGTTTGTCAACTCATGCAAAATGCTTCGGCATAACATTGTCAATTTGTGAAGCATAATATTCATTATATCAATTGCATTAAAGATTTTCATTTTTTTTAAGATATGTATGTATGAAATGCCCATCATAAAGTTAATGTCAATACATGTGTCCAATGGATTAAGGCCCGACTTCGAAAACTAAAATGTTGGAGTTAAAGATTAGTATAAAGGAAAAAATATTAAGAGGTTTCTTGCTTGAGTTATCATGTACTACTGTGTAGTTAGAACTTGTGGCAAGTCTAACTGTGAGGTGGAAAATTATATGCATGGTGGAAGGTAACAAGTAGTGGCCATGATGCTGATGCGAAAAATCACACGCTAAAAATTCAGCAAGTATACTGGTCGCACAAGTAATAAAGAGATGAGTAGAGTGTCGAACCCACGAGGATTGATGAATTTTAGATTCTGAAATTTTATCTTGAAATTCGATTTAAGATTTGCAATGAATTAGGAAAGAGATAAGATAAGATAGAAAATAAGAAGAAAAGATAAAATATAAAAGAAAAGATTAAAAGATAAAAAGATTTAGTTGTTAGGATTAAAATTCGGTTTCACCAATATTATCTTCTATATCAATTCAATTAAAGTGTTTGAATATTAGATGGTGGAAGAATTGATTTAAAATTATAAGACTCCGAAAATGNTTAGGATTAAAATTCGGTTTCACCAATATTATCTTCTATATCAATTCAATTAAAGTGTTTGAATATTAGATGGTGGAAGAATTGATTTAAAATTATAAGACTCCGAAAATGGATGACTTAACTATCTTAATCTTAAATTAAATCAGGAGTACGTATAAATGTTAAACCTAAATTAATTTAAATTAAAACGTAATAAAATCTAATACTAAATTGCTAGGCCTCTATCGAGTGAATAGCAACCCACAACTTATGAATTCTAGAAACAGATAGACATAAATCTTTTCAACTAAGAATCCAAACACTTGAAAACGGCCCAAGAAAAAATATGCCAAGAAAACTGCCAAAGAGAAATATGTCAGGAAAATGGCCTACGTCGCGTCCGAAACGGATCACGTCCAGGTAGATAAAAAACACGGCTCAGAGAGAAAACGACGACAGAGATGACAACGATAACGAGAGGTGAAAACGGTCCGTGTTAGACGAACACGACCCGTTTTGCCTCGCCGGAAAATGTAAGTCACAGAAATTCGAGAGAAAATTAACTAAGATTAAATTATAAACAGTATTTTTTTATTAAAGTTAATAAAATACTAAAAAATCTTTAAGAGAATATCAAATCACAAACTAATAAAGGTTCAGCAGAAATTCTTTCTAAACAAAGATGATTCTAAGCCTTAAGAAATAAGATTAGAAAAATAAATAGATCTGCAGAATCTTATTGCTTTCTAAATCTTCAATCCCGCTCCAAGGCTTCTCCTCCAAAGATGACTTCTCAGCTCTTCAGAAATCTATGAAATATGAGAAGTTCTCTAATTCTTTTCTGTCTGGTTGGAAATATGTGCTATCAGAGATCAGAGATTTCAGAGATGTTGATTTTCTTCTCTTGATCTCATGTATGTCTATTTATAGGGTAGAATCAATTTCCAAAGGGTCTCCAAGTCTTCCACAAAGTTGAGATGTTTTCAAATTCTTTCCAAGTCAAAATAGGAAAGAATTTATATTTTTTCAATTAAATTCGTAACTCTCCTTTAGGCTGAAATTTTAAACCATCAAAACTCTTCCAAATCTTCTCAAATATGATTTCTTTTGATCCCCAAGGAGTTAGGATAAGATAGGAGTCCTTTTCCAAAAAAAGTATATAATATCAAATAGTGCGATCAACTGATTCTGCCCTTTGCAGTATTTGCCATAAATTGATGTTATTTGGCCTGAAAATTAATCATAAAGACCACTTAGGTAGAATCTGACTCATGAATGAAATATGAACTGAAATAACTAAAATAATGCATGAATTAATGTAAAATACTAGAAAAATAATATAAAATAGATGCATGTAATATGTATATTTTTGCATGCATCAAATACCATAATTTATCATAACGAAATAACAAGATAACTATGATCGATGTGAAGTTATAACTCATGGAAACAATGCATGCATGTTCAATGCACGAGAAACTTAAACTATGGAGGCTTATGTTTGGTTTGTTCACAAAATTGAGAAGTGTATTGAATGATAATGATGAAGAATAGATTGGTACCAAAGAATTATTAATCCAATTTTTCAAAGCAATGGAAAAAATGTTGTTTATAGCCACTAATGATAAACTATAGTAACTAAGTTGTACTTATATTAATAAGATGTATGTTAGATGATGTATGGTTGGATTGGTTGTTAACTTTTTGGAACTTGATGTTACAATATTTAAGACATATAATTATTATATAAGTATTGTGCATAGACCTATAAGATGGAAGGAAGAATTGAATAAATATTTTCAAAATTAATTAATTAATAATAGTAGTAATATGATTTGATTTTAAAATTGAATTAATGATTAATTTGTAACTATGATGTGAACTTTCAAGTCAAAACTATAATCAATCATGGGATGATGATTAAAATGATTTTATTACAAAATAAATGATAATCATTGTGACTTGTCTCTAACTCTACACATGGTGATTACTTAATCATAAATAAACAATTATATGGACAAAAATGGCAAATTCAAGTTAGTACATCATTATTAATTATTAAATCCAAAAACACTTTATTAATATTTTAATAATCATAAATTGTGTTATTTAATGGTTATGAGGTTAATTCAAATTAAATGAATATATGTTTAGGTTACTAATATTGTTGATCGAACTAATGAGATCATGCATAGTCAAGGTGAGTGAAATTTAGGAACTTACATATCCACATCAATGACGGGCTAGTTACTTCATTTTATTAGCTTGTATGATTAATGCTGCCAACTAATGATGATTGTCTTCGAGCCAATGTGACAATATGTGGGATTTGACGTGTCGATATTTTTGTGTGGATTTTATGGATTGGATTCTGGATTCTTTGAGATTTCGTGGTTGATTATTTAATATTGGTGATATGGGCTTATGTGATGTTCAATTGTGTGCCATGAATCATGTATGGAATCTGTGTTATAAATTTTCAAAACTATATGAAATAATATGTTGATACAAGTATGCATTATGCATGTCCATTTAAAGCATGCATGGTGATTGACATTGGAGTGGGTGATAATGGTAGCTCTTTCTCGTGGTGTCGAGGTAGTTAATCTATATATGGTGAATGTGTGATGCTCTCGTGGGGGCGAACGATAACTCATGAGATTGAGGTGGTCATCACGTGGACGATTATGATGATGTGCTCGTTAATGGCCATGAGGTGTCATGGCACGTAAATATTGGATCATGCGTAACATATTTTAACTTGCATATGTTTTGCAATTTTTTTTCTTATAAATCAAGATATGTATTATATTTATGATTGTATGAATCTTGGTAATGGATTTTAGGACTTGATTTTTCATTCATGTTTATTTTTTTTATTTTCTTATATTTTACGAAATAATTTTATCACCGAGCTCTTTATGTTCACTTGTCTATTATTTTTTTATATTTTGGTATCTTGTTAGGTGAAGAAGATCCTTTATGAGGAGTGATGCTTATTTGCTTGCTTGCATAAATAGGCACACAAAGGAAAAATAATTAAGATGTGTGAGAGAAAGATTGAAGAAGATTATATTTTATCTTTCCTTTCTTTATTACTACATAGACCTTGGATATCAATTCATGAACCCTTGTATCCATTTGATTTTGATTTTATGTCAGAGTGTGTGTGTAACACCCCCGATATCATTCAAGATATTGTTCGCTTTGGGCCCGACCCGCACGAATTTAAAACGCGTCTTGAATAGTAAAGGAGGTAGCTACATATAAGCCCATGACCACCTCCGTGTTTTGTCCATGTGGGACTAACTTTCATTCTCATCATTTGGGGCCTTACAATCTTCCCCCCTTCGGGGCTCAACGTCCTCGTTGAGTCGACCCACATGGTTCAAGTGAGCACGCGAGGTTGGCTCTGATACCTTTTTGTAACGCCCCCGATTTCATTCAAGATATTGTTCGCTTTGAACTAACTTTCATTCTCATCATTTGGGGCCTTACAATCTTCCCCCCTTCGGGGCTCAACGTCCTCGTTGAGTCGACCCACATGGTTCAAGTGAGCACGCGAGGTTGGCTCTGATACCTTTTTGTAACGCCCCCGATTTCATTCAAGATATTGTTCGCTTTGGGCCCGGCCCGCACGAATTTAAAACGCATCTTGAATAGTAAAGGAGGTAGCTACATATAAGCCCATGACCACCTCCGTGTTTTGTCCATGTGGGACTAACTTTCATTCTCATCATTTTGGGCCTTACAGTGTGAACTTTCATTTGGGACATTTAGTCCATTTATAGTCGCTATATTTCATTTTATGATATTATGTGATTTGGACTTGGTACTACACTTCGTATGTATTTCACGTCTTGATGAAATTTTAGTAAAGATCATAACAAAAATTTTGGTAATTTAAAATTTTAGTTTTTATTAAGTCGTTGAATCGTGAAGTTTGAATTTGAATGAGTGAATCGGTAACACCCTTGTGATTGTGATGCTTCGGCCGCGAGGCCGAGGCGTCACACAACAGTTGCTTCAGGCTTCTAAGAGAATCTTTAGCTTAGTTCTCGATGACCTCAGCTTTAAGTGGAACCTGTCGCCCAAAAAATCTTATCCAAACAACAAATTACATGCATCCTTAATTCTCTAAACATTGTAATCATTTTCTTGTTTCTCTTGTGGTTGTGACTTCATATATATGTATAGTCATACATGTACAGGTTAATCATGACACTGAACAAAACATAGTTGTTACAATTTCATATTAACTTCATCTGTTTCCAAGTGAAAGTAAGACTTCTTAATCGACTCACTCTTATTAATTCTGAATTCATTTGGACTTCCATCAAGGATTAACCGATTGCTGAAGGTGTTGCAGTCATACGACAAGGACCATATCATACATGCATGTTGGAACATCTACTTTGCTTGGGCGAGAAGTATGATCCACTAATGATCTCATCGCACCGATCTCACCACAAGATCATAGACTGTGTCATGCCTATGAGGATCTAAATGATTACTATTTGCAAGCATGTACCGTCTACTACTATTTGGCAACACTTAGAATGAGTCTTTAAGAATTTTCTTTTTGGAGGAAGCTACTGAAAATTTGTTCTCTGACATGCTTTTCAAGTGATTAGTTGACCTAAACAATGTTAGAATTCATCAATCAAATTCATAATTTTCTTATGCAGGAAAGTGGCTGTGGTTGATCATACATGAATTTAAGATCAAATAATTTTCTTAATATCATTTAGGATAATTTGTTGCGTAGATTTGACCATTGGTATCAAATCATGAACACGAGAAGGATAGAGCTTGTTAATTAAGAGACAATTAACTACGTTTGTTAAGGCATCGAGGAAGATAAAATTCTAGATTTGGTGCTACCTCATGCAACTTTAATCCTTAATTCATGCGAACTCATAAAAAAACATAATTATGAGTATAAATATAAAGCTGTTGTTAATTCTGAATTTAAATTTTGGAGCTTTTATTAAAAAATATTTTTTATTAATAAATCCACCTAGACCAAATATAAATATAGACTTTATTTTCTCTAATGGATTAAACTTTTAGAAATGACATAATCTGTAATGGAGTCAAGAGAAGCAAAGATGATGAGAGATTGAATTTAGGCGCCTCTCAATATTTGCATATATGGATTGATCGAATTAGCACTTGAACTTTTTTAATTGTACCAATGGATCTTACAGAACATATATGAGATGTTGTGGTGGCTCCTTTAGAAACTTTTATTGTTTTCATAATTTCGAAGTGCTTGTAATATGTTTAATATTTTTCTCATAAGACACTTTCGAGATTGGAACATTTGCGCAGTCAGAATCCAGAAGGAGTCCTACTGCTACTTGGTGCAACGGCCCACTCGATCCGACAAACTCGGGCGTGGCCGTCGTGTTCGTGACAGTTGCTGACCGCGATGTGGCACCAAATTTATTTCTAATACAGCAAATTATAAAATCTCGATTTTTTTTCGTATTTGGTAAGTCGATTTGGACCGTGCGTGGATTTAGCATATCGTTAGAATACATAAATATAATATTTGTTAAACCCTTTTGTTCATACAAAGTACATAATTTTTTTTGTATCTGTTGAATTTATATATATTGAACATGTAGTGCAAACTTATTATAAATTATTAAAGCTCGTCCAAGATACATGAATAGAAAATTAAACTGAGGTATATATATATATATATATATATATATACCTATATATATATATGCTGCTCATTGTCATATACATAAGTTCCACCTGAATTTGATCCCAAATGCACACGAGTCATAATGTGAGAGAGGGGAAATTAGGTGCTATGAATCGTATTTAATTTTCACCGATACTTTTTGTATTATTTTATTTTTTTATCTATTTTTTTCTTGTATCAAGCTCATGAATATTCTTCTATGATAAAAGAAAAACAAAATATTGCCATCTGAAACACAAAGCAAAGTATGACCACATTAAGTTTTTTTCCCTATTAATCAATTGAAAATACAATGATATAAAACAATTGGATTCCACAAATATATATAATCAACTGCCACTTAACTTTGATTTAACAATTAAGCGGCAGCAAGCACCCTATTACACCTCATATATATAGGCTCATAATAAGTTAACACACCCAATTAAGCTTATGAATAATCACATGTATCTTTGCTTAGTTTGCATGTGTATCATAAGCAACATTAATATTTTACTACACGCAGCACCAAATTTATACCCTGTACAGATCAATATGATCATCTTCCAAACTCCCCAATTAAGTTGCTTGAGCTCTCACGTATACACATATACATGCATGTTCTTGTCAATTTGATGTGTTCACGGCATTAACGTAAACATCTACGTGCGTACCGTGCAGCATGCAACGTCTCCATCTACATATATATACGTGACGCCGCCGAGCCCCCGCCTTAGCTGCATCCGGCGGTGCCGAACCCGATTCTGGAGCCGGCGACGTCGTACGACATCCTGAACGTCTGCTGCTGGATGTTCCCGAAGATCGCCACCCTTCCCGCCGGCGCAAACGCCAGGCACGTCGTGGAGTCGTCCACGTCGATCATCACGTTTCTGGGCGCAAGCTTCAGCGTGGCGCCGCCTGAGAACACTATGTCCACCTCGGGCACCGGAAGCGCCTTGAGGTTCCCCTTGAAGCAGGTGTCGAGTATCGAGTACGCCGGCTGCCGGGCGTGGCCCTTCAGCGCCCCGGCGACGGCGTCACTCAGCGCGTCGTACACGTCGGTCGGCAGCCGCGTGACCACCGTCCCGGAGTCGATGATCGTCGGCGTGCTGGTGTACGTCGACGAGGAGATCGGGAGGCCTCTCCCGGCGACCGTGATGCCCGCCAGCTTGATGAAGTAGAGCGTGTTGTCCAGCGAGCTCGAGACCAGCGGAGTGTACGAGTACTGTCCGGGGTTGTACGAGCCGATCGACAAGTACCCGACGGACGCCGGCGTCGGTAAGCAGTAGGAAAAGGAGTTGCCGAGCTTTGGCGCGAGCTGAGACAGAAGCGAGAGCTTGTCACGCGCCAGGCCGATGAGGCCGGCGGACTTGCCGAACAGGCCCTCATTGTCCTGGCCGCAACCGTAGACGAAGCCGGGGAAGCTCTGGCTACCGATGGAAAGCGTGTCTCTGCTGAGGTACCCCACGGAGAAGGAGCTGTCGCCGTAGGTAGCCTGGTAGATGCACACGTTCGACCTGGAGCACGCCGAGGGGTTGAGGGTGGCGGTCTCCAGCCCGGCGCACTCCGGTGTGGAGCACGGCACGGAGTGGTAGGTGCCGGACGTGGCCGGGTTGAAGACGGGTCCGACCTGTGCGTGGCACGAGACGCGGCACGGCGAGCACTGGAGCCAGGTGAGGGACGAGCCCGTGTCGACCACCATGGCGTAGGACTTGGCCGGCGTGCCGAGGCCAATGCGGGTCACGTAGTTGCCCACGCCGAAGGAGGTGCCCGGGGAGAGGGGGACTGAAGCGGCGTCCGGCCGGAGGAGGGGGGAAGACGGCCGGGTCACCGTCTTGGTTAGCCGCGCAGCGAACGATCGGACGCGGGCGTCGTCCTCGGCGAGGACGGCCGAGAAGGGGACGGCGGAGGAGGCGAGAGGAGCGGGGGAGCAAGGGTGCATTGGGTGGTGGAGGGTGAAATGGAGGCCGGAGCCATTGACGTTGTTGAGCTCATGATCTGCGCAGAAGAACCAACGTAAGAAAAAACACAAGTGATATATGCATAATCCTATAATGAGTTAATTAGAGCAAATTAAGTAGTAAAGTACTTCGCATTTTTTCGTCAATAATGTTGCAATATATACTACAAATCATCATATATACACACATTTTATTTAGGATTTAAGGAAGCTGCTCCCTTGAGCTGTGTGGAGTGTTTTTTTTTAATTATTAAAATTATGAAAAATGTTGGACCAAAAAGATGTTCGTGTGATAATCGGTAAATGCACAATTTTTTTATCAGAATTACTTGTGATGATTTTACTTTTATTTTTTTATGTATCAGACTGTTGAGTAGATAAATATGAACAAAGTTAAATTGTTAACTGCTTGCATTTCTTTCCCCACATATGAATTGATCATAGTAGTTAAAAGATTAATACCCCTTATTAACTAATTAGGTTGAGAAGATTGAATAATAGATCGAGTATACGTAATTGTGCTTCCCTAAACATATATTAGGATTTCAAGTGATCATTAAATCCCCACCAAACGGTTGGTGCCCCATTCAATTGTTAGAATTGTTAATATGTTATCATGGAAATCTCTCTCTCCCTCTCTCTCTCACTCTCTCTCTCTCTCTCTCTCTCTCTCTATCGGGGAGTCATGACAAAAGTGAAGCAGAGTATATAAGCAAATAGTTAGTACAAAAAACCATTGTTTAATTGAAGAAACTTCAAAAGAAATCGCAGGATAAAGATCATGAACTGCATGTTGCAGTCGGAACATTTCCATATGAATGAGCAACATTATTTGCGAAGTGAAAAAGAACCTGTGCCTATCTTCGATTCTATTTGAAAGATACTGTCCAATTTTATTTTGATTATCGAAATAACTA